>JAKOGI010002978.1:15000-74171 GCA_029747015.1 Carnegiea gigantea | reverse complement strand
AAACAGAAAAAAATGGGTATATTTTAAATAAAAAATTGAATTGATTTAATGGCGTATCATTTGCTTTTCCACTAGATATAGGATTATCATATCATTGATCACATATATAACTAAAAATATTATTATTTTTTAAAATATTAGTAATAAAGAAATAACTTTTTTGGAGAAGGTGCATTATTTTCTGAGATAAAATTGATGGCTTAGATTTAAAAGATGAGTAATTGTTCTGGCTAAGATAATATCAAATTCCGCAAATCGCTTCTGTTAGCATTTCATGATTTTTGAAAGATTATCGTAATTTTTTAAGTGCTTGAGGGTTTTTTTTTTAATAATAGGATTATCATGTACTCTTTATTATGGATAATCAAAACTATGAAGAATTTTAGAAAGTAAAAATAAATAGGTACTTTACTTCGATAAAGTAAGTTTTTTATTCTGAATAAATATAGTTGCGTAGTTTTTTTCCTAGATAATAGAATTATCATTTATTTTTTATCATATATATCCAAAACCATGAGCTATTTTAAAAGAAAAATAAAGAAATATATGAACTTTAAAAATTGACAGCTTAGATTTAATAAATAAATATTTTTTAAGGTCAATATGACATCAAATTCTGCAAATCCCTCCCATTGTAACATTTTAAGGTTTTATAAAGATTATCACTTTTTATTTAACTGCTAGGGATTTTTTTAGGTAATAGGATTATCATGTATAAATATAACTACCCAGATTTTTTTTAACTTAGATTTTAAGGTTTTAAATTATAGTTAGATTTAATGAATAAATATAACTGCCCAGATTTTTTTTCTAGATAATAACATATCATCTATCCTTCATCATGTTTATCCGAAATTATGCGGGATTTTTTTAAAAGAAGATACAAGACAGCTTAGATCTAACGAATAGTATTTTTTAAGATTAAGATTACATCAAATTCCACAAATCACTCCCATTGCAGCATTTTAGGGTTTTACAAAGATTGTCATGTTTTTTTAACTACGTGGAATTTTTTTTAAGGTAATGGGATTATCACGTAACCTTTATCAATACAACCGAATTTATGAGGGATTTTTTAAAAATAAAAATAAAGGGGTATTTTACTTGAATACAGTACGGTTTTTTTTGAAAAAACTTTAAAATTTACAGTTTGAATTTAATGAACAAATTTAGCTATCCAGATTTTTTTCCTGGACAATAAAATATGATCTATCATTCATCATGCATATCCAAAAGTATGCAAGATTTTTTAAGTACACAAAGGGATATTTTACTTTTAAAATTGCCTGTTTAGATATAATGAATAAATAATTAGCTGAGATTAAACCAAAGTTTGCAAATCAGTTTAAGTTACTATATTTTAGAGGTTTTCAAAGATTATTATTAATGTAACATACACATAGATGACGTGAAAATTAAATTTAACTCAACATAGCTAAAAAAATGGACCGCAAATATGGGGTGACCCTATCTGACTTTACTTTTCTAAAAACAACACTAATTTATTCTCATTTGGTCTTTCCCGTTCAGTTGGGGGGCAATTAGATTTTTAGAGAGAGAAAGAAGAAAGAGAGAGGGAGAAGTGAGTGTGCTCTTGTGAATGTGAAGCAAGTTTAAGTGAACCAAATCCCATAAATTTTCATCTCAAAAAGTTTCAATTTTTCAGTAACTATATTTATTTACATTCCTAACCTCTTAGACTCATCTTACTGCTAACATAGTTGATCAGGTTTGTTAGTTGTAAAGTGTGGATACTAAAATAATCATTGATCTAACGGTTGTTATTTTTTGTTTTAATAATTCTTTTTTCTAAAGTTACAATAATTTTTTTAAGGAACTCCAGCGGTCACCATTAAAAACACCATTAATCAACACGGTTGAGAATTTCTAATTTTTGAGAATTTAGATAAATCATAGGGCCCACAAGATTGCTAGTATGTATTATATAGATATAGATTATATTATAGATATTATGGATATAGATAGATTACAGATAGATAGATTTTTTTAAATTGATTTGATTTTTTATAATCCAACGGTAATTATTAAAGATAATCTCAATCTAACAATTTAAAAACTCTAATTTTTGAGAATTTAGATAAATAATAAGACTCATAGGATTGCTATTATATAGAGAGATAGATTATAGATATTATGGATATAGTTAGATTATAGATAGATAGATTTTTTAAAATTAATTTTATTTTTGTATAAATCCAACGGTAATTATAAAAAACAATCTCAATCTAACGGTCGAAAAACTCTAATTTTTGAGAATTTAAATAAATCATAGGGCCCATAAGATTGCTATTATGTATTATATAGATGTCATTTGTATTTGTTGATCAAGTCGATTAAGGTGGACAAGATCCAAATCCTATGTTTTTTCCAAAATGATATTGCAGCCCGTAAAAGAGTCCATTATCCTACGTCTCAAACTGCCGGTAGATGGAAAGAAATTCAAAATAACACGACTATGAGAAG
This sequence comes from Carnegiea gigantea, assembly GCA_029747015.1. Lineage (NCBI taxonomy): Eukaryota > Viridiplantae > Streptophyta > Magnoliopsida > Caryophyllales > Cactaceae > Carnegiea > Carnegiea gigantea. Next base: position 71,687 of record JAKOGI010002978.1, on the reverse strand, counting down.
TTGATTAGGAGTTGGCACCATCCGCAGCGGCCAAAGTCATATCATAATTTATCCATAGATTCAACCACAGGATAACAAAATTCTCAAAAGAAAAGTTTATATACGTACTTCAAAGATTAAAGTCTTCTTATCATTCAAAGTCAAATTAATTAACAACTAGTACGGTCTTCGCCCTACATTTACATGCATGGACGTGTAAATCAGGGGAGAAGGGGAAAAAAAAGTCAAATACAATCTCAGATAAAGAAGAAAAAACTTGGTAATTGAATATTCAGATCGCCCCAGAGGGGGTGAATAGGGTGATTGTAAAAACTTAAAATCGAAATCAAATGTAAATGTGAAAATTAAATAAAGATGATACGCAATGATATTTTAACGAGGTTGGGCCTCAATTAGGTTTATATCCTCGCCTAGAGTTATCCAACTCTAGGATTCAATACTCTACTTTTTTTAGTAAGATGAACTTTCAACAATCTCTTAGAGTTACCTTACTCTAGAGATCCTAATCACTTAAGCTAACCTCTTTGTTTAAGTTTGGGTAGAGTTGACCTCACAAACTCCAAGTTCACTCCTTAATAATTTTTCACACCTCAATCCTTTGATCTCAAAAGAAAGCTTAGTACAATATCTCAATGTGTATTCTCAATGCCTTTTCTCACTTGCTCGCTTTTGCTCTTGTGGCCTCTATTTATAGGCTTGCGAGTCGTGAACTCAACCAGTCAAGAAGGAAGTTCCTGCCCAAAATATCTTAAAATATTATTTCAGGCCCTTGAAATATAATTTGGAGATTCTGATTTGATTTTCTGTGAGCTAAATATTCTGATTTGATTTTCTATACAAATCAGCCATGGTGGATAAGTTGCATAAGATCTTTTTCTTGCCTTTGATAATGTAAATGATATTAGTAATCACTTAGAAACAAATAACAAGAGATTTGATCATCATTTTGATATTATTTTGCAAATCAATATTATGTCTCATTTAGCATGTTCAGCAGGATATTTCACCATATAAGTTAATTTAGCAAGATAAAATCATATGAGATTTAAGCAAAGTAATATTATTCATACTTGATCTTATATGGTACTCAAATTTTGAATTTCAAATTTGAATTGGCTAGAGTATATCAATCAAATAAAATCATTAGATATTAGATGATTCCCACATATTTTTTCATCCATAAACACATATTTAGATAGACAACTTAATCCAATCAAATCCGTTAATATTATTCACTTAGATTGTATAGATAAATATCTATGGATACTCAATATTCTCTCATATCACTTCTATTAGTAATTAACCAGGGCTTTTCGTCCAAGACTTGAACTATTCAACTACTAAGCCCATGTATTAATCAGACATGTAATCGATTTGATGAATTGGACCAATAAGAATGTTGTATATGAAACTGACAAATAATATAAATATTCAACAAATGACTATTTCATATATAATTATTATCCACATTGTTTGTTATCATCAAAATCATTAAGTGACTCCTAGAGTCAACATTAATTAACTTGGTTTTCATGTATGCTTCCTTTTTTCCTTTTCAACCCACGACTTCTTGTAATCTTGCATGTGTACAAAATCAAATAATACCACCTCATTGTCTTCTATATATACCCTCTTTATCTTAGCTATTCGCATCACATAAAAGCATCCAATTCATTTTAACTTATAAGTTTCAAAACAATGGCAAAAGTTTCCCTTTCATTTTTCTTCATATCATCATTGTGGGTGTTCTTAGCACCACCATCTTTTGCCAACAATGACATAAATTGGTGGTGCAACCAAACCCCCTAGCTGCCCTGACCCATGCCAACACTTCATGGGTGACCTTGCTCCTAAACAAAAGTCTGAGTTCTACAAAATGGTGTCCAAACGGCCATGGAGTGAGCCCTAGTACTAGCCCAATCTCACTCCCAGTGGCTCCAGCCTCAGAGTGGGGATAAGCTAGGAAAGATTACTTGGGCCGACTGTTAGAGTCTGTATGAAAACACCATCTTTCAGCTCAATTTAACCTTATCAAAGGCCGATTGCACTGAATTTGATCAACAAACATGGCTACCGCGTTGACCAACCTTGTGACATGTAAGGCCGGGTTTATTGAGCTTGGTGTGTCTGAATCTATGCTACCCTTCATGTCCAACAATGTGTCCAAGTTATTAGCAATAGCTTAGCCCTCCAAAGTACTAATTACATTGTGACAACCCAAACATGAACTTATGAAGACGGGTTTCCTAGTTGGGTATCGAGACATGACAGAAAGCTATTACAATCAAAATCTGCTGGGGATTCTATCAACTTGTTGTAGCTCAAGATGGGTCAGGAAATTATAAAACTATCATGGAGGCCATTAATGCCGTGAATAAGAGAAGTGGGAGTGGGAGGTTTGTCATTCATGTTAAGAGTGGAGTGTATAAGGAGGATGTTGTGATTGGAAACAAGATGAGCAATAGCTTCCTATCATGCTTAGAAACCCATGTAGGAAACCCTTCTTCATATCGTGTTGTAGCAGTAATTGTGTTATTATGCATGGCTAAACCATTGCTAATAAGCTTAGAAACGTTATTTGACATGAGAGGGGAGATAAAGTCAGAGACGCCCAACTCGACAAATCCTACTTTGCAAGTCTCAAGGTTTGTCAAAGTAGTGCTAAGCCATGTTTGTTCATCAAACTCGGTGCAACCGTTGGTCGTGGGGTTTAGGGTTTGATTTAGTTTGATAATGGTGGATTCATATAGGGTTAAGCAGTCAGTCCATGCAGCTTTTTCAAGCTCATTTTGGCACGTGGGTTCGAGCTCTTGGTGTGGTTATGTGCAACTAGAGCACAATCAAGGGCTATTTGGACCGCCATTTTATTGAATTCAGCTTTGTGTTTTGGCTCAAGATGGCCCATGAAGTGCTTGCATGGTTCAAGGTATGGAGTTTGGTTGCACCACCAATTTATGTCACCATTGGTATCAGAGAGAGATGGTGAAGCAAGGAGCAAAAAAGAGAATGATATGAATAGAACACCAAATAGTAGTTGCTCCTAGCCATTTCTCTTAAAAAGAAACTATGTAATGGAATGAGCAAATTAAATTGGCTTAATGCTCTTTAATTGTGGTGTTTGAGATTGTGACTACTAAGCTCTGCATGCCTGTTTATATAGTTGATGGAACCTTAGGCTTCCATGCATTATCAAATAAATTTCTATGAAAATCCATTAGGAAGAGGTTATTAATTTTGACCAGGATAAGTTTTTTTGGTCATTGATTACGTACATAGGATATCTAGATAATATGGATGGACAATTGTTTTGCATTTGAATATTCTATGAAAAATTTCAATACTTAAATTAAAGATTTTTGGGTAATGGCAACTATCACGCGCTACGTATTGTTGGTGTGCCTTCCAACAATATAGCATTGTTAAGAACTTTCGAATTGAAATATGCACAAATAAAGTACCATCAAGTGCCTGCATGAAAAATATGATATTTGAACACGTGCAGCATTTCTTGTCAAATGTCAACCTGGGGTACATAGTCTTATTAATAAAGTGTTTTGACTTTAAAGGAAAGATTAATTATCTTGACTTATATGCCTGTATGGGTCTTTTCGAATCAGCCCCTCTACAAGTAGAGATGTCGGTAAAGATAAGGTTACCTACATTTAAATCTCTCCAGATCCCGCGAAAGCGGGACCCATACTGAAAGGTGGTGTTGTATATGCCTACGTAAAATATTTTATTTTCGATCAAAAAAATAACAATGTTGTATATATATAAATATTATATAAGTTGTGTTCCGTACACCTTCACGGGATAAAGTGAGAGAAACAGTGGAGCATGGGATATTATTGTATGGATTATAGCAAAATGTCTCTCTAAACTTTATCTACTCGGTTTCTGTAGAGTAGTAGGTAGTTTATAATTTTTAAATTTATTAGGATCAATCAAAACTAGTCTTTCGATCTGTAATTTTGTAATTCAGAGGTGAGGCTACTATATCAGCCCCCCACACCTAACCTGGTGGCGGCATTTTTGAGGTATTGAATTTGAATTTAATTGGATTTGAAAACGCATCATCATGACCTCCTTTTGAAATCAAATATTGATTCAATAAAGTCCATGAGGTTTTAATTTGGCGGTAAGAATTCATTAAGTATTGGGTATATTAAATAATAGATTTGAAATTTCTATCGATATATATGAAATCTCCGGTTATGAGTAAGATAAAACAATTATAGTAAGGTAAGAGAAAAGGGTGTAGATGCTAGTTGAAAAAAAGAAAAAAAAATACCTTGATATTAAGTAAAACAATTTCATACTATTAGCTATGATATTTCACCAATGTGCTTTAAAGACCTAATCGTTATAAGTATCTTGGAGGATCAGAGTAGAAAGAAAATTGAAGTAGAAAGTTGATTGTAGAATATTGAAGAAGATTAGAGGAGCAAAGTTTGACAAGCATAAAGGATCTTAAAGTAGATTTGACTAGTGGAAGGCAAATTGAAACAGATTGCATCATATTGAGGTCATTTGGGAGTAGATTGGAATGTCTTTGCTTGAGCATTTTTGGAGTAATTTTTGATGACTTTGTGCAATAACATTTTGCTTTTGTAATATTAGTTTACAACCAAAAAAATTATGCTAACAAGTGTAATTTTTATATTATTTTTATTGAGGATTAGGGTTAGTAAATTACATTATTTTTATTATTTACTAAAAAATGTAATTAAAAGGTAATTTTTTATATTTGTGCAAGGCAAAGATAAATATACAATTTATTTTAAAATGTAAAAATAAAACTTTCTCCTAATGTTCATTCTTTCTAAGTCAACAAAAATAAAATTTATCACATGAAACTAATTTATTTAACAACATATTTATATTCATTAGATAATTGGTAAAAATAAAAATTTATTTTTTAGATTCATTCTAAGGATCTCGATATATATAAATTCAAAATTATTTTTAAAAAATAGTTTTTATTACTCCATGCATGTAGGTAAGACAATTTTTTACATCAAAATATGAACCGTCTTTTGCAAGCAGGAGAAGATTGGAGCAGATTGAAACAAATCCGAGCATATTAGAGAAAGTTTGACTAACAGAAAGTACATTAGAATAGATTGAAGAGGATTGAAGCAGATAACATATTTAATATGCTCCTAAAGAATAGACCCTAAGTTTCATTTCTAATTTAGATAATAGAAGACATTGTGAACACATAATGACATCATGGTGATATTACTAATATTCATGGACTTCAATATTGTTGACCTTGCTAGCTCATGCTTATTTTTTAAGTTATTTTGTGTCCACTCTTTCACTTGTTGAAAATTATGAAACTTAATTTAAATAAAACCTTGAAACTTTTTTTAAAAAAAGAACTGATACCTCTATTAGGCTATTTGAAAATTTTAAATAAGTCCACGATTAAGATTTTGAAAAAAAATTAAATATATTATCAAAGGACTTAGTATTGATTTATATATTTTATGTGGATCCGTCTTAAATATAATTTTTTTTCATTTCTTTTAGTACTTGGTATATATACAAATAAAGGAAGCAGAAAAATAAATGGATGAAGGTCAAAGGGACATAAATACAAATATTCGGGGTTTTATAAATTTTAATTCAATGTCATAGCCTCCGTATTTTATAAAAACAAGTTTACTAAATAAGAGCTAGTTAGTTTGAATTGACTTTGCAATTCAATTTGGGCAAATGGCTTGATTTTGAACCTCCTCTTGTTTCATTTGTTGAAATGAAATTTGACAACGCTTTAAAAAAGGTACTGGGACTATAGCTTTGAGACTTGCAGTACAGTTTTGACAAGGATATCAACTTTTTGAATGGTATCCGTTGAAGGATTTAGACCGCACTTGCGTCATCTCGTATCACCAAGTTTCGCGTAAATCATGGAAAGAAAGAGTAGTGGCATAAATTGTAATGCAACTCTTAGGGACTCCTGCAGCTTTTGCCTAATGGGAGAGGTGAATTTTCTGCATAGGAATAGCAATTTCGATTACATCCAACAAATATCCATTCTATCTTACTCGAAAAAAGGGATAAAAACATGGAATATATAGATGAGAAATGGATAATGAATAGATGGTTTGAATGAGGGTCCAACTAAAAACTAATTGACAATGAATGGAGTAACTCACAATCCTATATACATGCTCAAACCCTTTAATTTTATCAATGCGGGACAACATTCATTTTGATATTTCTGACATGATATAGTTACTTTTATAACAAATGTAAAAGTTAACGTAATAAATATGATATTTATTTATTTTTTATACTTAAAATGTCTTTTTTTTTTAATGTTCTTTTCAAAATATTTTCTTATGAATTTGCTTCATATATTATATATAAGCTTTAGCCACCTGTTTACTATCCAATCTATCCGTTTTTACATGCAAATGGTGGGTGGATTGGATTAGATTTTCATAAGATATGGGGTGCTTAATTGACGACCTGGATGAAACGGATGAAAGCAAGTGATGGATGCAAACAGTAGTTCACCCTACCTAAATCTGATCCGTTATCCCCTACATTTTAGTATATTGACTTGATGGGGAGTTAGCACGCATCTGCACGCATGGACGTAGACTTGGTTGAAAGAGAATAGTCACCTCAAATGAGGAGACTTGAGCCTCCCAAGTAGGAATGACAATAGGTCGAATATGGCTTGGGTGAAGTGAAATCCATATTTATATCCATTTACTTTCGCCTCATTCATGTCCGCATCCATATTTATTTATTTTTTTCTTTCATCCATTCATATCCAGACCATATCCATCAAATGAAGGGGGCGATTGGATATCTATCGGGTATCCAACTAATAAATCACTTCATAAATATTTGCTAATTCGACCCATGTAGTTTGACTTCTTTAAGGAATATATATGATAAAAAAATCCAGCGAAATTCATGTAACCACTAACAAACAAGAATGTTCTAATAAAATAGAAAAAATGACAACAAAAGGCATCAAAGATCAAGAAGTTAGATTCAGCCCCAAAAAAAAAAAATCAAGAAGTTAGGCATGGGCTTTAGTATTTTACTACTACTCTTGTGTTACATCAAGGTGCCTTCTTTGAAAAAGTTATATGATTAATAATTTTGTTGCATAGAAAAAATATAACTAGTTATAGATATCCAATGGGTGAATAAACAGATGAAAAATTATCCTATATATTTAACTAATATGCTTAATATCCACATTTGATTGATACATATATCCAGTCATCTCTACTCCTAAGATATTTATTGATATATAATTCTTGATTATATGATTCTAATTATGGTTGATAATATTATATTATGAGTATGGTCGATTATGCAATATCCCATTTTATTAGGGATTTTCATTTGGCAAATATTTAATTTTTAAATACTTTCATCAACAAGATTTCAATTTTTAACTTTCATTTCATTCTTCTAAAACCTAGTTATTAATGATTGAATAACCGTACAATTAATAATATTAAACTTCCAAAAAAGCTAAAAACAGTATTGTATCTTGCGCACCTGAAACATGATGACATATGTTATGATATGATATGATGATAGGATAAATTACATGATAGATAAAATAACAATACTGTGATAAGTTATCAACCTATATTTTTCATTTGTATAACAAGAAATAATAAATTTCATCTTGCACACCTGAAACATGTGTTTCTTGGAACTACTTGTACATATAAATTGAATTTAAATGGAATGAATCAAATTTTTCTTAAAGAGAAAAAGAAAATTAAAATGAACATACAAACATAAATCAAACCCTAATTAAGCATCCTTAAATCCCTGCAGTAAAACGAACATTAGTGGCAGGTAACCAAGATTGACCACCAATGAAGTTGGCAACGGAGAATTGAGAAGCTTCACTAACATTTGTGATAACTTTGAATCCTCCCCACTCTACTCTTTCACTTGTTGATGATCCCGGGCCTGAGTTCTTGTACTCACCATAATACAAAGTGTTGAGTGCAAAATTACCATCCCATGCAAGCCACCCTGCCGGGTTAATAAGCTTATCAAGGAAACTCTCCATGACAACGGTTCTCGAATATTGCTTCCACGGCCGCCCTAGGTAGCTAGGGTATGATCCAATGACGGGTTCAAGGTCAGATGATGCGGTGATCTTTGAGTTTTGGATGACGATGCCTGTGTTTTGATTAGGGTCGGTCCTGCCTTGGGCCGTGACTGTATTCTTTTGGGAAGGTTGGGGCTTTTGAACAATTATGTTGCAGTTTTGGAAGATTGAGGCTGCGTTACCAAATATGAAGTCAACTGTACCGTAGATGTTGCAGTCTCTGTAGAACTGCCTTTGGGAAAGGGCGTAGAGGGTGTCTTGGTACCCTTTGAAGCCACATTGGTAGAAGGCCGAGAGATCAGAGCCTACTCGGAGTGCCACTGCTTGGTGATTCTGTGGGCCTGCTGTGTTGCGGAATGTGATTCCTTGTGCTATGAATCCATCTCCCATCACACCTAAAATAATACAATTAGAAATATTAATGACAATGCACAATATAAAACATGTTCTTAAACCTTCAAAGTCAACTATTAGACAAAATTTCCAATGCTGAAGGCATTAGGTTCAAATCTTTACCTACAGTGGCAGAATTGAATGTGGTGAAGCCTCCTCCATTGCTCCGACTCCCTGTGATGATTGTACTTTCCATACCATCACCAACTAGCATGATATTCTTCAAATCTTTACCTATTACAAGGTACTCGGCGTATACACCGCTCTTAACATGAATGACAAACCTCCCACTTCCAGTTCTCTTCGAAGCAGCATTAAGTGCTTCGGTGATGGTCTTATAGTTGCCTGATCCATCTTGAGTAACAACTAGGTTCGCGACTATTGTAGAAGACTGCAATAGCTTCCTATCATGCTTGGAAACCCATGTAGGAAACCCTTCTTCGTATCGTGTTGTAGGAGTAATTGTGTTATTATGCATGGCTAAACCATTGCTGATGAGCTTAGAAACGTTATTTGACATGAGAGGGGAGATAAATTTAGAGACACCCAGCTCGACAAACCCTGCTTTGCAAGTCTCAAGGTTTGTCAAAGCAGTGCTAAGCCATGTTTGCTGATCAAACTCGGTGCAACCCTTGCTCATGGGGTTTAGGGTTCGATTTAGTTCAATGATGGTGGATTCATAGAGGGTTAGGCAATCGGTCCATGCAGCTTTTTCGAGCTCATTTTGGCACTTGGGGCCGAGCTCCTTTGTGTGGTTATGGGCAACTAGAGCACGATCAAGGGCTATTTGGACCGCCATTTTCTTGAATTCAACTTTGTGATTTGGCTCAAGATGACCCATGAAGTGCTTGCATGGTTCAGGGTATGGAGTTTGGTTGCACCACCAATTTATGTCACCATTGGGATCAGAGAGAGATGGTGAAGCAAGGAGGAAAAAAGTGAATGACATGAAAAGAAAACCAAATAACAAGGAGTTGCTTCTAGCCATTTCTCTTCAAAAGAAACTACGTAATAGAATGAGGTAGCAAATTGGCTTAATGTAATTGTGGTGTTTGAGATTGTGACTACTAAGCTCTGGATGCCTGTTTATATAGTTGATGCATGGGACCTTAGACTTCCATGCAATATCACGCGCTAGACGAAGAGGCTATTAATTTTGACCAGGATCAAGTTTTTGGGTCATTTATTACGTACATAGGATATCTAGATAACGTGGGTGGACAATTGTTTTGCAGTTGAATATTCTGTTAAAATTTTCAAATACTTGTCAATTGTTGGTGTGCCTTCCAACAATATAGCATTGTTAAGAACTTTCAAAGTGAAAATATGTACAAATAAAGTGCATATATGCATAATATGGTATTTGAACACGTGCAGCATATCTTGTAAATGTCAACCTGGGGTACATAGTAATGGGTGGATCCATATGTTAGGGAGGGTGTTCATGGACACCTCTCTCCCAAAAAAATTATAATGCGTTACTTTAAATGGGGCTAAATTGATATATGTGGACACTCTTAAATTAGATCCAAAAAGTTACAGATACTCTTTAAATATATCTAACCTACATATTGACATTTTTAATCTTCTCAAATATCAAAAGCACAGTTATAAAGTTGGAACTTGGTAGAAAAATAAAATAAAACTAAATGTATCTAAGCCCAAATTTCTCTCTCTCCCCCTCTCTTATCTAGGGTTTAAACTTTGATTTAATCTAATTCTAATTTCTTTAATTTTTTAATTATTATTGTCTATTTTCAACTATTTAGTTGCAATATGTTCTCGGTGCAGATTTTCTTTAGCTTGACACTGCTAATTGATTTGACTTGATGCTTTTTTTTTTTTCTTTTTGGTGCGATTAATTGGTGTAGATGCTTTTTCTAGATGTATTCCATGTTTGACATGTTCACTTCATGTTCCTTTTTTTTTTTTTGGGTTTATTACTTTGTGCTAATGATTTGTTCTCTTTAGCAAATGGTTTTAGTAAATGCTAGGTAATTGTAACATTCTACGTTTTCGGTACAATCTATATATTAAATTGAAAATATGAAAAATCACAAAAGCAAATGCAGCAGTAGAGGTGCCATAATTTTTTTAAGAATAAAAAAGTGGAGTGTATTGTTAGTACTTCTCAATTTCGATTAGTGTGGAAATACGAGATAGAGCATTTATTAAAAAAGAGATGAAATATTTGTATAAAATAGACTATTATAGTATATGTCATATATTTTTTTATTGATATTGTACATTAGTAATAAAGTTAATAGATGAATACCCATATTCTCAACATTTAGATCCGCCACTGTACATAGTATAACAAAAAAAATGTTTTCACTTTAAAAGAAAGGTCACAACTTAATTCTCTTGACTTGTACACCGTACCCAGGTAAAATATTTTATTACCGGTCAAAAAAATAACAACGTTATACACACACACACACACACACACACACACACACACACACACACATATATATATATATATATATTATATATATGTATGCATTGTGTGTGTGTGTATATAATCTGTATGTTATGTATGTATGTATATACATGTGTATGTATATATATATTGTGTGTGTGTGTGTATATATATATATATATATATATATATATATATATATATATATATATATATGTGTGTGTGTGTGTGTGTGTGTGTGTGTGTGTGTGTGTGAGTGTGGTGTGTGTATGTGTGTGTATATATATTGATACAAATATATAATATATATATATATTTGTATCTACATATATATACACACACACACACACACATATATATATATATATATATATATATATATATATATATATATATATATATATATATATATATATTATATATATATATATCTTGTGTACCATACACCTTCACCCAGGATAAAGTGAGAGAAACAATGGAGCAATAAGCATGGATTGGTAATATTTTGTGCTCTCAATATTAGGGTTGTTAAAGTCTGACCCGATACGATAACCCGACCCGAATCCGACCTGAATTTACCGAGAGAAACACTAACCTGACCCAAATCTATATATATGAAATCTTGTTTATTGACTCTCCTACGTGATATAGAATAATTATATTAAAGTAAGAGAAAAGGGTGTAGATGCTTGAAAGGCATATTCCCTATAAGTATATTTGAGGATTAGAACAGAAAGAAAATCAAACCAGCAAGTAGATTAGAACATATTGAAGAAGATTAGAGTAGCAAATTTGAAAAGCATAAAGCTTATTAAAGTAAATTTAACTAGTGGAAGGTTGATTGAAATAGATTGCATCATATTGAAGTAAGTTGGGAGTAGATCGGAATGTCTTTGCTTGAGCATATTTTGGAGTAATTTTTGATGATTTTGTGCAATAACATTTTGTTTTTGTAATATTAGTTTACAACCAAAAAATTATATCATTGTTTTTGCTAAAAAGTGTAACTATATTATTTTTTATTGAGGATTAGGGTTAGTGAATTACATTATTTTTATTATTTATTAAAAAGTGTAATTAAAAGGTACTTTTTTTATGTTTGTACAAGGCAAAAATAAATTTAATTGTTTCAAAATGTAAAAATAAGACTTTCTCCTAATGTTCATTCTTTGTATGTCAACAAAAATAAAATTTATCACATAAAAGTAATTTATTTAAGTACATATTTATATTCATTAGATAAATGGTAAAAATGTAAATTTATTTTTTAGATTCATTCTACGCATCTCAATAAATATAAATTCAAAATGATTTTTACAAGATAGTTTTTATTATTCCATGCATGTAGGTAAAGATAATTTTTTTTACGTCAAAATATAAATTGTTTTTTACAAACATGAGAAGATTGAAGCTGATTGAAACAAATTCGAGCATATTGGACCATATTGGATGAAGGTTGATTGACAGAAAGTCAATTAGAATAGATTGAAATAGATAATATATTTAATATGCTCATAATGAACAGACCCAAAGTTCCATTTCTAATTTAGATATGATAATCGAAGACATTATGAGCACATAATGACATCATCGTGATATTACTAATATTCATAGACTTCAACATTGTTGACCTTCCCAGCTCATTCGTCTTTTATAAGTTATTTATTTTGTGTCCATATAATTCTCTTCTTTGATATTTGTCACCTAACCTAGTTATGGCCTGGTCATGAAGGGAAAAAGGGGTTGTTATACATGCCTGCATGCACAACTAATATACGTACTTTTCGTATGTCAAAAACCTGATCAAATAAGACACGTAATAATGAAAAAAAAGAAGAAGAAAGAAGAGGCAAGCATGCACATTTGTCAAATACTTCAGCAAGCAATTTACTGCACTGTCACATCCATGCAGTATTCTTCGTCTCATCTATTCAATTCTTCTTCAGAATTAGTCATGAAATAATGCTAAATGCATGGTCTTAAAGTTTTAATAGGTTGTTTCAGAATATATTGTGTTAAACTTAATTTAAATAGAACCTTCAAATTTTTTTTTTTTAAAAAAAGAACTAATACTTCTATTAGAATGTAGGTCTGAAAATTTTAAATAAGTCCATGATTAAGATTTTGAAAAAAAAAAAATAAATATATTGTCAAAGGACCTAGTATTGACTGGTTTATTTTATGTGGATCCGTGTTTAATTAATTCTTTCATTTCTTTTAGTACTTGTACATATAAATATAATAGAGGAAGCGGAAAAATAAAATGGATCAAGGTCAAAACGACATTGATGCAAATATTCATGGGATTAATTTAAATTCAAGATCATAGCCTCCATATTTTTTTAAAAAAAAATTTATTAGATGAGTGCTAGCTAATTTGAATTGACTTTGCAATTTAATTTGAGCAAGTGGCTTGATTTTGAGCTTTCTCTTGTTTTATTTGTTGAAATTTGAAAACACAGAAAAAAAAAAGTACTTGGATTATGGCTTTGAGACATGCAGTACAGTTTTGACAAGGAAATCAACTTTTTGAATAGCGTCAGTTGAAGGATTTACGGGCTGCTAAGGTATGTCACCTTCCTCTGATAGATTGTTATTACGCTACGTAGCTCCAGCCAGTTGCCTTTTTTATATTGTGATCATTCTTGGATATGTGACCCTTCAATGTTTTCGCAAAAGCTTTTTTCACAAAATCCTTTTTTTGTGGGTCTCTTGGAATCAGCCTCTCTATGGGTAGGAATGGCGGTAGGAGTAAGGTTGCCTACAGCTAGATCTCCCCAGACCCCGCGAAAGTAGAACCCACACTGAGAGGTGGTGGTGTTGTTATTCTATTGAAGGATTTAGACCAGCCTCGATTCCCAAGTTTCGCGTAAATCATAGAGAGAGTGCAACGAAAGGCCTAATGGGAAAGGTGCATTTTCTGCAAAGGGATATAGCACTTTCGATGACATCCAACAAACATCCGTTTTATCGTACTCAAAAAGAGGGTAAAAACCTAGAATATATAGATGAGAAATCGATAATGAATGGATGATTTGACATATTGAGTTGGATTAAAATAGTGCTCCACCCAACATGTCTCTTGGTTCTTCACTGCTTAATCCCACTTGTTATTATCCATATATTTGTATTCAATTTTTTTTTTATGTTTGTCATTTATATTTTACCTAATTTTCTGATGATTATATGTTAAATTTTATATATATATATCAACTAAGGTATAAACAAAGAATTATATATATATAAGCTCAAATGATGGTCCAATCCAAAACCACTTGGTAATCAGTGGAGTAGCTCACGATCCTATATATATATATATACACACACACACACACACACACACACATATATATGCTCAAACTCTTTAATTTTATCAATGTGCGATAACACTTACTTTCATATTCTTCACATGATATTTATAACAAGTGTGAAACTTAATCTAATAGCTATGATATTTATTCATTTCTTATACTTAAAATGTCTTTTTTGTATTCATTTTAAAACGCTTTCTTATAAATTCGCTTCATATATTATATATAAGCTTAAGCCACCTATTCACTACCAAATCCACCCGCTTTTACATGCTAGATTGAATTTTCATGGATGGTGGGTGCATATATTACTTGGATGAAGCGAATGAAGGCAGATAATGGATGCAAATGATAGTTCACCCTAGCTGAATCCAATCTGTTGCCACCTAGATTTTAATATAGTGACATGGTGGGGAGCTAGCACACGTATGCACACATGGAAGCAGAATTTGTTGAAAGGCATAGCCACCTCAACCGAGGAGAACGGAACTTCACAAGTAGGGATGACAATGGATCGGATATGGCTCAAGTGGAGTGAATGGAATCATATCCATGTCTATTTAGTTTCACCTCATTCATGTCCATGTCCACATCTTTTGTTTCCTCTTATCCTTTCATATCTAGAGCATACTCATCAAATGAAGCGGGTGATTGAAGGTCTATTGGGTATCCAACCTGTAAATCGCTATGTAAATATTTTCCTATTAGGCCCATGTAATTGAAACTTCTTTAAGGAATATAAATGAAAAAAATTCTAGTGAAATTCATGTAACACACTAGCAAATAACAATGTTCTAATAAAATAGTGAAAATGACGACAAAAGGCATCAAAGATCAAGAAGTTAGGCGTGGGCTTCACTTTTCTACAACTACTATATTGTTTTACATCAATATTCCTTGTTTGAAAAAGGCATACAATTAATAATTTTCTTTTAAAAAATATAAATGTGTATGGATATCCAATGGGTGAATAAACAGATGAAAATTGTCATCCATATCTAGCTAATCTGCTTAGTATCCATTCAGTCATCCCTACTCCTGAGATTCAATATATAATCCCCTATAAAAGACAAGCCTAGGCTACATCTTGAATTAAGTTCTGATCTACTCTTCTATCGCTATCTCTTGATTATCATCTCTCTTTCAAACAAGGTACATCATCATCCATACTATTGATTACAGAAGATATAGAAAGAATGACAACCCATCCAGAAGGACAAAACAAGCTCTCAACATATATCCCCGTTTGACTGAATAGGAATTGAGAAGGTCAAAGGTGGACAATCCATTTAGAAGAAATACAAAATCTAAAATGGACAACTACATAGACGAGTTGATTAATTCGCTTTACGTCTCTTGTGGCTCCGGCCATGCACAGGCAACCTTAGGTTTACGACTATCCATAGAAAAGTCTCTTGTTGCAATTAATGAAACTGGTCAACCATTTCCGTGGTTAAGTTGTACATTTGAAGGCGCTATCTCATAAATTTTGAACCACGACATGCATATAACACGTTGGTCATGCATATTACATCAGCGAAACGGGTATTACTTTAACTAATTGACATAAAACATAAAGAACCTATTCAGCAAAATTAGCTGTTTAGCAAGTAGATAAATATTTAGATAGTTAATAGCGTTTATAATTTAGCTATTAGTGCATAGCTATTTAGATGAGCGGTTAAAATAAATGCGTTCGGTAAATTTAGCTGTTGGGTTAGCTAATTATTGTAAATTGACATAAAAGGATATAAACAGTTTTCAAATATAATATTTCCAAAGAATATTTTTTGGCCAAAGAATATGAAACGTTACTTCTGAATGTCAAAAGTTAACATTGTTAATTTTTCAGAAACATTATTTAAAACGCTAAGTACTCCTTGAAATGCTAGTCAAAAAATTAGGTTACCGAATATTAAAATTTGACTGATTAGTACATTGAATAGGTAACACTGTTGTCGGACACAACCAAATCATGCATAATCATTGGTCCATGAATTGGATACGTTCTTTAGATCCCTTTAGGCGATTATAACATCGTTTTTCTTTATAATTATTTCTACATGTTTATCTTATGCCACTGGGAACTTTTTTACATAATTAATGTGTAGAATTCCCTACCAAATTAACTTAAACCACTTCGAAGTTTTATGTATGAGCCAAGTATGCCACTAGAGGTAGACTTCACCCTGAAATCTTAGCACCCCTTAGGTTTTCAATTGCCACCCCAAAATCTTCAGGGGCAGACCCAACTTATGCCTATGGGTGTTATGTGCAGGAGTTCTCTGCACTTAGCACCCCTCAGGTTTTCAATATTGATTGTTTCTTTTCATCACCCTTCAATATTGATGCACATTTAATATAGGATTTAATTCCAGTGAAACGATGACATGACAAATGAAGTAACCTTGAATTACCTTAATTACTGCTCCTTTTAGTCGTTGGAGGCTGATTTGTTACTTTGAAAATAGCTCGCGTAAATAAATAAAAAATCCATAAAACAACAGAGAAAGAGAATGAGAGGTAGGATAAGGTTGGGTGAAAGAGTTTTCTTAGTGAGAGAGTTAGTAAAAAAAAGGTCTATCTTTCATCATTTATCACGCTAAGAGGTGTACAAAATCGATTGTTCGGAAACAACATTAAAGAAGGATAAAAAGGTCATCCAATATCATCTTTTTAAAACTTTGGTTGGAAAATTACTCGAATTATATACTACTAAAAACTCAAGGGTGATCCTCTAGAAAAGGTTCACCCATCACTAAAGGTAAAACTTTGAGTAGAGATCATTGCCAAATTAATTACCATCCTAAATATCATGTACATCTATTATAGATGGGATTATGAGAATATCACGAGTCCCCTTTTTAAGGAAAAAGTAAAATAATAAATATTTTCTTATAAGATATTTTTTAAATGTCTCGACTTAGATAACCATATTATCATGTATTAAATCTATAAAATTATGTAATTGAATAGTGTGATATTCTTCATTGAGAGAGTTCATGCAATTCGGTTAATTAAAATGTCATTTGTATCTGTTGAACCAACGAATTAAGATGAACAAGATCCAAATCGTATGTTTTTTCCAAAATAGTATTGATGGAAAGAAATTCAAAATAACACCACTATGAGAAGCTGATTAGGACTTGGCACCATCTGCAGCCGCCAAAGGTCATATCATATTTAATCCATAGATTCAGCCACAGTGTTATTCTCAAAAGAAAAGTTTATGTGCGTACTTCAAAAATAAAGTCTTCTTATCATTCAAAGTCAAATTAATCAACAACTCGTTTTCGCCCCACATCTACATGCATACAAATCAGGGAGAAGGGGGAAAAAAGGGTCAAATACAGTCTTAGATAAAGAAGAAAACACTTGGTAATGAACTTGATTCTCAATATATGCCTCCTTTTTGCCTTTTCAACCCATGACTTCTTGTAATCTTGCATGTTTACAAATCAAATAATACCACCTCATTGTCTTCTATATAACATCTTTCTTATCGATGTGACCAGATAAGGGGTGAATGACAGGTTGGAGAGGTGGAGGCATACGCTGGAAGTTAGAGGTTTTCGGTTAAGTAGATCGAAAACGGAATACCTCCATTGTTGTTTCAGTGGAAGGATAGAAGAGGGGGAAGAAATCATACTGGATGGGAGGGCGATACCAAAGGTAACTAAGTTTAAGAATCTGAGTTCGATCATCCAGCAGAATGGGAACATTGACGAGAATATTAGCCAGTGGATAAGAGTGGGCTGGCAAAAACGGAAGTCAGCCTCAGGGGTGCTGTGTGACAAGAGGGTCCCCCTAGGATTGAAAGGCAAAATCTATCGGATGGTAGTTAGATCGACTGTTCTCTATGGAACGGAGTGTTGACCTCTAAAAAAGACGCAGGCCCAACGGTTGATGGTAGCGGAGATGAGAATGATCAGGTGGATGTGTGGTTTTACGAGATTGGACAGAATTAGGAATGGAGTAATCAGGGACTTAGCTAAAGTGACCCCCATAGAGGAGAAGATGAGAGAATCGAGGCTTAGATGGTTCGGCTACGTGAAGAGGAGAAGTGTGGCCGTCCAGTGCGGA
Organism: Carnegiea gigantea; assembly: GCA_029747015.1. Lineage (NCBI taxonomy): Eukaryota > Viridiplantae > Streptophyta > Magnoliopsida > Caryophyllales > Cactaceae > Carnegiea > Carnegiea gigantea. The sequence goes on along the minus strand of JAKOGI010002978.1, from coordinate 53,371 downwards.
GGTGGGAGATGATCGACGCCCCCGGTGGTAAGAGAGGGAGGGGTAGACCGAATAAGAGCCTAGACGAAGTGGTTAGAGAGGACCTGAAAGTTGTTGGTCTGACGGAGGACATGGCTCAGGATAGGAGGCTGTGGTGGAATAGGATTAGGGTCTCAGATTATAGGGGATCGGCCCCATAGGTGGCAGTACCTTCAGTGGCTGGGTGCGGGTAGGGTTTTGGCGTGCTTTTTTGCAGGATGTGCTTTTCTGGGAAGTGACGGCATCGGCGTCTCTTGGATTGTTGAGGTATGTCTCCGCCCCTGTTTATTTGCTCTTGGTTCCTGCAGCTTCAGTTTCTTCGCAACCTTTTCGCCTCGGTAAATAGTTTGCAATCGTTTCTCTATAAAACTTTTTCACAAAACTGTTTTTGTGGGTCTTTTGGAATCAGCCTCTCTATGGGTAGGAATACCAGTAGAGGTAAGGTTGCCTGCAGCTGGATCTCCCCAGACCCCGCGAAAGCGGGATCGACACTGAGAGTTGTTGTTGTTGTTGTCGTCGTCTTCTATATATACCCTCTTTATCTTAGCTATTCTCATCACATAAAATCATCCAATTCATTTTACCTTATAAGTTTCAAAACAATGGAAAAACTTTCCCTTTCATTTTTCTTCATGTCTTCATTGTGTGTGTTTAGCACCACCATCTCTTGCCAATAATGACATAAATTGGTGGTGCAACCAAACCCCATACCCTGACCCATGCAAACACTTCATGGGTCACTTTGCTCCTACACAAAAGTCTGAGTTCCACAAAATGGCGGTCCAAACGGCCATGGAGCGAGCCCTAGTACTAGCCTAATCCCACACCCAGTGGCTCCAGCCTCAGAGTGGGGAAGAGCTAGGAAAGACTGCTTGGGCCGACTGCCAGACTCTGTATGAAAACACCATCCTTCAACTCAATCGAACCTTATCAAAGGCTGATTGCACTGAATTTGATCAACAAACATGGGTTAGTACTGCATTGACCAACCTTGAGACATGTAAGGCCGGGTTCATTGAGCTTGGTGTACATGCGTCTGAGTCTATGCTGCCCTTTATGTCCAACAATGTGTCCAAGCTTATTAGCAATAGCTTATCCCTCCAAAGTACTAATTATAGCGTGACAACCCAAACACAAACTTATGAAGAAAGGTTTCCTAATTGGGTATCGAGGCATGACCGAAAGTTGTTACAATCAAAATCTGCTGGTGATTCTGCCAACCTCGTTGTAGTTCAATATGGGTCAGGAAATTATAAGACTATTATGGAGGCCATTAATGCCGCGAATAAGAGAAGTGGGAGTGGGAGGTTTGTCATTCATGTTAAGAGTGAGTGTACAAGGAGAATGTTGTGATTGGGAACAAGATGAATAATATCATGTTGGTTGGTGATGGAATGGGAAAGACCATTATCACTGGTAGCAAAAGCGTTGGTGGAGGCTCTACAACGTTCAACTCTGCTACTTTTGGTGAGGATGAAATATCTCTCTTATGTTCACTACCATATACTTGGACTCAATCAAATATGCTTGATTATATCTATTTATGGGGTTGAAATGTCTTGTAATCGACTGTTAAATAACTAACCTTACAAATTCTCTTAGCCAATATGTTGGTGATGTTTTTGACAATAACTAACAAAAGAAGTTGAATATGTGATCCTTACCTTAGACTGATCATTGGAATCGTCCTGTCTAATAATAGGAGTGTTTATAAATGTAAAGCTACTTATATATGAATATCTCTAGTTCTCGTAAAAATAGGAATCATACTAAAAATAATAATAGTTGTTCGTGTACCTAGCTAGGTCGACTATCCTCATTGATTATTTGAATTGCCAAATAAGAAATTTTAACCGATGATAATTTAATATGACTCTTAGGATGTATGATTAATTTGTTCCATCAAGCCGGCAATGAAGAATATTGGTTGTTACCAACTTATGTTCCTAAAGTACGTCTTGGCTTGCATGCTAAATAGTGGTCTATGTATTCCTTTTTGCAGCCGTCACAGGTGATGGATTCATAGCTAGAGACATCACGTTCCGCAACACTGCCGGACCTCAGAACCACCAAGCGGTAGCACTCCGAGTAGGCTCTGACCTCTCGGTCTTCTACCAATGTAGCATCGAAGGGTACCAAGACACCCTGTACGTCCACTCTCAAAGACAGTTCTTTAGGCAGTGCAACATCTATGGCATAGTTGACTTCATATTTGGTAATGCAGCAGTTGTGCTCCAAAACTGCAACATCTATGCTAGAAAGCCCATGACATCCCAAAAGAACACGGTGACTGCCCAAGGAAGGATTGACCCTAACCAAGACATGGGCATTGTAATCCACAACTCCCAGATCTTGGCCTCCTTAGATCTCAAACCCGTCACCAAGAACTTCCCTACTTACCTAGGGCGGCCATGGAAGCAGTATTCTAGAACAGTTGTCATGCAAACGTTCCTCGATGGGCTTATTAACCCAGCAGGGTGGCTCGAGTGGGATGGTAATTTTGCACTCAACACTTTGTACTATTGGATGATTGGACTTGTAAATATGCGGGAACAACATGGCTTTGGTGGCCAGCCCATCTGATTGGCATTGGCCTATTCATCACCTTTTAACAGTGACTGATAGAGCATCTCCTCAGGAGCTAATTGGTCTTCCTTTTCTTTTACCCCACCAATTGTTGAGGAAGTTGAGCCGAACTTACTTGATTTCATAGCTGGCCCCCTTTAAGATAAACCATACTTTGGACATATTGAGATCGTCTGTAATTGGATAGAAGACTGCAATTTTATGGTTTGTCTACCTAGCAGTTAAGAATTTTTTAACAAAATTTTCATATCACTGATGGTAAAATTATTTTACAATAAGTGATCGATAAATTGTTAACATTTTAAAGTCTTAATTGCAGTCCCATTTGATTGCAGAATTCTCTTCGTATTTTGGGCACATCATTTCCTGCATATTTGAATGCATCATTAAATGTTATCTTTGAATCAATAAAATGGTCATTCTTTCTGAAAAATCTTGTTGTAGATAAAGTTAATGACAAATTTAAAAAGAGAATTAACCAATACATTGTAAACATCCTCATCCTATGATGTTGGGCCCATCTACCCCCCCCCCCCCCAAAAAAAAATTACAAAAGGGAAAAGAAAAACGAATTCTCCAAACTATCCTCCGTAATTTCTTCTATAAATAGCAATTTACCTATTAACTTTCACATCCAAGCAAGACATAATCACTGTTCTTTACCTAGAAAGAAAACTTGTTAACCCTACTATAATATCAAACATGAATACCTCATCTTTAAACTATCTTCTGGCTTTTCTTACCATAATGATCTCCATTAATTCACAAATTAATCCGAGCCTCGCACTTCGATGTCTGCCTACCAAACCAGCCACCACCGCAGAGTTCATAAGAACATCATGCAAGGCAGCAACTTACCCTGACCTATGCTACATTTCTCTCTCCACCCATGCAAATGCCATCCAAACAAGCCCTCACTCCTCAGCCCACACTGCCCTCTCGGTGGCCCTAACCACCGCAAGAACCACCAAGGGTGTTATGTCGAAAATCTCAAAAGACCCCGGGCTCCAGGAGAGGGAGGTGGGTGCCCTAAGGGACTGTTTGGAGGTGCTTGGAAACTCTGTGGAAGAACTTCAAAAGTCCCTCGTTGAGATGAGTCATGTTCAAATTAACAGCAAAGATTTTGGACTAAGGATGAATAACATCTAAACATGGGTCAGCGCGGCTTTGACCAATGAGGACACGTGTACGGAGGGATTTGAAGAGGAAGCCATGGATGGAAGGTTGACGAAGAGTGTGAGGAGAACGGTTGAGAAGATTTCTCATCTTACTAGCAATGCTTTAGCTTTGATTAACAAGTATGCATCAATCCATGGGGTCAACTAAGCTTGATCTTGTCGATATGAACATGAAATGGTTTTCCTTAATTGGTGTGCAAATAGGAAGTGGAGTAGTTAATTTTGTGTAATTGTTTTCCTTGTTGGTTTGTAGAACTGCAATTAGTTCAAATAGTGTTGTGTGCTGTGAGTAATATAACGTATATATCTATAATGTAGTAATATTTGTAATATGATTGTGCTCATATTATTTATGTAGTATAACTCAAAAAAGTATTTTTATGTTTTGGGTAGTCATTAGACCTTTTTTTGGATTTTCACACATCAATCGCAGACATTACTATATATGAGAATTATTTAAATCATTTGTCCTAAACATGTATTGGGTTTTCTATTGTATTATTAACTCATGCAATTAGTAGGACTGCTAGAATATATCCATCATTCCAATTTGCTTTTAGACTTTTAGTTATAACAAGTAGGGGAAAAGGGGACCTTAAAAATTGAACCATAATAGAAAACTAAATCTCCATTCCAATTATTAGTTAATAAGTTTAACAGAAAATTGTTACAAGATATCTGCATTTATAATATCTGCATTTAATATCATATTACTTTCAAAAGATGGGGATATTTCCTACGCAACATGTTGTCCTTGCAGCATTAGCCAGTCAGAGTATCAACCTCTACAACCAAAAGAAAAAGAAAAAAAAGTGTTCACTTGTGACAATTACGTGGCGAGTGTCGGCTTTCTTATATGGATATTTACCTTCAAGAATTAAAATACAACTACAAAATTCAAATATCGACATGAAAAAGTGCCACCAAATCGTAGACATTTTTACAGATAATATTATTCGATCAAGTGTATTTTTCAAGGAAATTGATCATATTTTAAAGTTAAATGATAAATGTCTTGTTATAAGATGCTTTGTAACTATCCTGTTTAGATTTGAAAATTATATTATCATATTTCTAAATTGGAAAAAAAAAATGATATGATCAAATAGTGGAAGCATATTACAACCTATATATCATATAAAGTATATTGTATCCATCATTTTCACATTTCTAAAATACGGGTATCACATGCCATCGTAAATAAAGTAAATCTGATTAAGGTGTTATGTAATACTTTACCTGCGTAGCCGACAAAGTATTAATTTTAGCAATCCATAACTAAGCATAATCATTAAAAATGGACAATTTTAAATCATAAAATATATTAATTTAGCATGAAACAAGTCACTTAAATGTTTCTTATAACAAGACATATATCATCATCTTATTTTAAATATTGACCGCAATAGTTTTTATTGTTCATAATAAACAGGATCTACTTAAAAATTGACAGTGTCAAAATTATTGCAAATAAACACTTTTATTGTAGTGCAGGTACGAATGTAAACTTAATGGTCTTAGTGACATTATTCAAAAGTTTTATAAAAGGATGTACAGTTTTTTAGACACATAAATACGTTGTTAGTCTCTCATATATAAGTATATTTATTCTCTTTCTTGCTAACTCGTTTTTTTGTTCTTGTGAGGCAGGCATAAAGATTGATTTAGGTGAGTTCGAATTCAAATTCTTGACAGCCATTTTCAAAGACTTTAATAATTAAGCTAACCAACTTTTACTTTTCTCTTGTTAAGAGAAGTACCCCTAATAAGTGAATCAAAAGTAATTATTTGACAATTTTAGCATCTAATCAAGTATTTGATGTACTGATATGACATACTAGAAAATGTTGAAATGAGATAATGTTAACAAAGATATTAATTAAAAGGACACTTTTTTTGATTTCTCTCTAATTTTGCAAGTTGTACATCTAATCAAGTATTTGATGTACTGATATGACATACTAGAAAATGTTGAAATGAGATAATGTTAACAAAGATATTAATTAAAAGGATACTTTTTTTGATTTCTCTCTAATTTTGCAAGCTGTACGACAATGTTGGTCCCAACTCTTTAAAACCAGTGAATGATTAGGGTACCTTCAATATCAAGGCCAAGCAAGTCGATCAAACAGTATAGCAAGATTATACGTTACGTGACTCATCCCACCCAAAAGAAAGACAGCAAAACCAACACCTTTTAATACGGGCCCCGATTTTGCGGGGTCTGAAAAAATTCTGATGCACGCAACTTTACTTTTACAGATATCTCTACCTGTAGAAAAGCTGATTCGAAGAATCAATAGAAATAAAGGAAAAGAAAAGTCATGATGCACTATATTTTTTGAATTTTCATACTAAAACATCCTAAAAGTGATCCACTTGACACAACAAAAGCTAGAAAATATCTACGATACTTTCAAGTGCCCCACCTATTTCTACATAATATCAATCATAAACCCCTATAAATTGGCAATATTTCTCTTCTTTACTTCCATCACAAACAGAACATCTAAAATCTTTCCCTAGAACTCAAATCAAAACAATATATACCAAACGATGACAATCTCATCATCTTCAAACTTGATTCTTTTTTTGATGATTTTAATCTCAATTACTTTACAAATCACCCCAATCCGAGCAATCCAACGCCAAACTGCACCAGTAGCCACCACAGAGTTCATAAAAACCTCATGCAAGGCCACGGTTTACCCTGACCTGTGCTTTAATTCCCTCTATACCCAAGCAAATGCCATCCAAACAAGCCCTATGCTACTAGCCAACGCCGCCCTCTCGGTGACCCTAGCCACCGCTAGGACCACCTCGGCCATGGTGTCTCAGATGTCGAAAGACGCAGGGATGCGGCCGAGGGAGGCTGGCGCCATGAGGGACTGTTTGGAGGTGCTAAGGGCCACTGTGGAGGAGCTTCAACAGTCCATCACTGAGATGGGTGACGTTAAGAATAGCAAGAATTTTGGGCTACAAATGAATGATATCCAAACATGGGTCAGCGCCGCGTTGACCAATGAGGACACGTGTACGGAGGGGTTTGGTGGGAAGATCATGGATGGAAACTTGAAGACCGTTATGAGGGGTAAAATTGTCAATATCTGTCATCTCACTAGCAATGCTTTGGCTTTGATCAACAGTTTTGCATCCCTCCATGGCTAATTGAGCAACTTCGCTTTTTTTGGTTTTGGGTGCGTTTAAGCTATTTAACCAAAAGATAAATCATTATATACATCTGGGAGTTTGTACTCTTATTGTCACATAGATATATATTTTTCAACGTATGTTTATCATATGAGCAGTTATTAATATATATTTTGTTTACGGGACTTCCAGGAGTACATAATCCTGGGTGTATGATATAAGCCCTGTAACTAAAATGGTGTTTTGTGAAGTATAATTTGCCAAAAAGTGTGCACCTGTACGTATTGATGACTAAGGTATATTTGTATATCAGTTCAGTTGTGTATAATTATGTCTAGTAAGACTAATATATATTTGTATATTGGTTCAGTTGCTAATCAAAATTTTTAATCAAAAATATTCAAGCTCTTCCTACTTTCTTCAAATGCACAAATAAAAGTATGTTCATCAATATGTCAGTCAACAATATATATACACGACAACAACAGCAATAACTTTCAGTGTAGGACCCATTTTTACGAGTATAGAGAGTTCTAGATATATGCACCTTCATCTTTGTAAACATCTTTGGCCAATAGACAAATTCATAACTATCTATGTTCCCGTTACATATTGGTATTTTACATTTGGGTGAAAGAAGGCCCAATTAAAATCTAAAAGAAATAAGGCCCCAAAAGAAAAATCTGAAAGAAATTAACTAAAACGAAGATGCTAAAATCAAGAGGCATGTTGTTTGAAGTAAGCTAAGAGGCCAACCGGATGTGCATTAATGTAAGTGGTTGGCTCGGAGTGAGGGAAATGGGCTCGAGAGTCCTCATTCTTGTCCTGCATATCAGGTCCACCAACAACAGCACCCACAAGAACATTAGGGCTCGGAGTAGTGCTACAGAAGTAGGAGCTCCCTTCATGACACTTGATTCTTTGAGGATGCTTATCAATGGAAGGCAAAGATGAGCCTCTATGATGTATCTTTTGTGGGAATTTCTTGCCATACCCCACCATGTATGACATGTCCAATTGATTGTCTCCTAGTATGTAGTCCACTTACGTCATGTTATACAAAAGAAAATCAACATACCAGTAGACATTGAGAAACAGGAATTCTTGTATGAGATAGTCTCGCAAATTGTTTCTATATATAAGATTGTTTTCTTTTTAGTTTTGTTAGACCTCTTTCATGACGCGCCACTTTTTACCTTATGTCGTATCTTTTTTTCATTTGAGATGCCCACATCAAAGAAAAAATCTTTTACCAATCCTACCAAGGTGATCTAGGCTAGGCCACCTGAACCCTAAACTTTGGTATGGACAAGTTCATTCTTGAACGAGCTCGTGCTTGGCTTTGGCTAGACCGCCACGACCGCGGACTAATTTTATCTCGAAGAAGACTCATATACTGACCTGACGTTTAGCAATCTGTACAAGTTGCGGATGATTAGCCACAACATTTCCACATTGGATGACTCTGTTTGAACGAGTCAAGTAGCGGGCATACACTAGAAGAAGAAAGGATAGTGTTGTTGAATGTTGCATGTTACTTCCTCCAGTCTTGGATAGAAGTCTATCTAAACAAAAACAAGCTCCAGAAGATCATCGATCGCCCGCATTTCAAAATACAAATTAGGCTACATGAAGTATGAAACTCAATAAAGAATCCCAAGATGAGTAACATGGAGAATAAGAAACCACTTTGGATGCCTGGATGGTGATTCAGGCAACACTGAACAAATGAACTTGTCAGCATTGACAACGAATGAACTAGGCTCGATAACCTTAGCGAACACCAACTGCAAGACACAATAATACACAGATTCATATGACAATGTCAATACTAAAATTTGATAGCAAAGATTTACAGATGATGCTTGATCATTTTATAGGGTAATGTGCTCAAAGAGTTGGAGATAATATAGTAGCACTTGCCTTGGAAACAAGAACATAGATGCCAGCATGCTTAGTATCCCATCCAAATTCAGCAAATCTACCTCCTGCATAAGGTGATTCCGAATTATGGATGTTATTTTGAACATAACTCAAGTATGTGGATGACTTTGTTGCTTTGTATAGCCAAGCTGCTGCCCACAGTAATTCACTCTGCCAAAAATTCGATCTTGCCCTTGTTACGAAATCTTGAGATCGTACAGAGCTGTCTGATTATGAAGTTGTACCAATAAATTGTTTCGAATAATCTTACCTGATAACCACTGAAATTGCAATAAAAGGAACACACCTAGGGTCCAAGACTGTCATTGTAAGAGCCTCGATACTTATCTGCAAAGTTGAAAACCTGTATTTGCAATTTTACATACAAATTTAGTGACATTGTAGAAGTATAATCTTTCATCTGCATAAATTGAATCGTGCATAGTTTGACTCATACATTATTCATCGTTCATAGGACAAGCTAACTTTGGTTGTAACTCTGCTTAAGTTTTCTAAATTCAAGTTGACTTCACTCAAAAATCAAATATTGATCGTAGTTTCTTGACAAACTCATTAGACCAGCCAATAATATTGCCAACATATAAGCTGAATGGACTTCTAGGAGGGCATAACTTGGCAAGAAGCATACCATCTTAGCCCTGCTCAGAAGAACTGTAGAGTATGTGTGATTTAAGGCCTTAAGTGCTATGGAAGATGCTGCCCATGCCATGGCAACCTCACCGGAAACTTTGAACCGAGGGAAGTGCTAAGCCTAACAGTGGAGTGTCCATGTCCTCAGGCCTCTCCCAGCAGTTATGATCAGCAAAAGCATCCCCAACTGGAACGAACACGAACCCTGGCACGCTCGTGCACTTGAGGAAGTAGTCAGTGGCCCATTGGATCGCTTCGTGGGCGTGGTGGAGGTCCGAGGAGCCCATGGAGGCTGCGAACTCGATCACACTCCATGCTAGCATGGTAGTGGTGAATGCCATTGGGAAGGTGAACTTAGTACTGTCACCTGCATCGGAGTACCCACCTACTAAATCAACCTATGCAGTTGGTCATGTGAAATGGGGATTAGACTAAAATGAGCAATTTGTGAACATGCATCAATTTTTGTAATGCGTTCATGGATTCATAATGATTTAGGTCATTTGGCTGCATTTAGGTCATTTTACAACTATCTGAGCAATTGTTGGGCCAAACTAATATAGGTCGATAACATGCTCTAAATGGACCTTTTATTATCGACCCCAATTGTTCCAACCTAATATTGACCCTATTTAAATAGACAAGTTAATTGTACAACGCACTCATAACCATGATCATTTGGCTGGAGGGTCGAGAATTGACAAAATTGACCCAAATTATAAACTCGAACCAGACAGCATTAAAGGAGGGAAAAAAGTCATCCAATATCATCTGTTTTTTTAAAAAAAATTTTGATCGGAAAATAACTCAAATTATATACTATTAAAAAACTCAGGGGTAATCCTCTAGAAAAGTCTCACCCATCACCAAACATAAAACTTTGACTATAAATGATTACCAAATTAATTACTATACTAAATATCATGTACATCTATTATAGGTGGGATTATGAAAACATCACAAGTCCCCTTTTTTAAAGAAAAAGTAAAATAATAAATATTTTCTCACCAGATATTTTTTAAATGTTTCGGCGTAGATAACCATATTATCATGTATTAAATCTACAAAATTATGTCATTGAATAGTGTGATATTCTTCACTAAGAGGTTCATTCAATTCAATTAGAATGTCATTTGTATCTATCGATCCAGCCGATATATTAAGATGGACAAGATCCAAATCCTATGTTTTTCGCAAAATGATATTGCAGCGCATAAAAGAGCCCATTATCCTACGTCTCAAATTGCCTATAGATGGAAAGAAATTCAAAATAACAACAATTTGAGAAGTTGATTAGGACTTGGCTTAACTGCGAACGAGATAAAGGGGATCGGTTCATTGTAACTAGGAGTGAGCAACAGATCAAGTATTCATTGGGTCGAGGGGGTTGAGCCATTTAAAAGGGGTAAACAAAGAATTGGGTCAATAACGGATCGGGTCAACAGTGGGCCAACCCATTAAAGCATATTCACGGGTCGTGTCGGGTCGGGCCATTAACAACCCATTTAGTTACCCATTAATTTTTCAACCTACTTATTACATTAATTTGTGCGTTATAATTAGTTAAATTTATTACCAATGCTTTATATGTAACAATAGTTACCATACAAAGTTTTTTCATGCAAGTCTATTCCATTTTAAAACGGTTCAAAAGCGGGTCGTCCATAACCCACCCCGCTGACCCATTTATTTTCGTAAAAGGCCCGACTGGACCCAAATAATTAATGGGCCGATCGTGACCCGCTCGCTTTGTAAACGTGTTGACCATAATCCGACCGGACACGATCCATTGTCCACCCCTAGTTGTAACCATCATCCAATTCAAATTCTTATGTGGGTTCTCTTTCTTCATTACAATTATTTTTAAAATTTTTATTTGAACTTTTTTTTGCATGCTTTTTAATTTTAGTTCTCCCCTTTTTTTTTTTTTTTTTGACATGTTGTTAACAGAGCCATGGAACTATAGGGATGGACGTGAGGCAAGTTAAGCCTCACCCGAATGCATATGCCCCCATTTTCAATTATCACACCCTAATTTTAAAGACTCTCTTCACTCTTACAGTTGTAAATCGCAAATTAATACAAGTATAATTTTTCAACAAAGCTCGCTCCAATTAATGCTTACGAGACATGTGTCCAGACTGCTAGCATTTGCACTCACTCACTATTATGTATATGCATATGACGATATGATGATATATGTTATGATATGATATGATGATAGGATAACTCACATGATAGGTGAAATAACATACCTGATCTACATATTAGTCAATTCCATGTACATGCGTTCCATTTAAAATATTTATACTGTGATAAATTATCATCCTATATTTTTCATTTATATATAACGTAAGAAATATTAATTCCCTTTCATTCTTCTAAAATCTAGTTATTAATAATTGAATACCCATACAATAATATTAGACTTCCAAAAGAGCTAAAACAATATTGCATCTTGGACACCTGAAACACTTGTACATATAAATTGAATTTAAATGGAATGAATCAAATCTTTCTTAAAGAAAAAGAAAATTAAAATAAACACACAAGCATAAATCAAACCCTAAGCATCCTTAAACCCCAGCAGTAAAAGGAACATTAGTGGCAGGTAACCAAGATTGACCACCAATGAAGTTGACAACGGAGAATTGAGAAGCTTCATTAACACTTGTGATAACTTTGAATCCTCCCCAGTTCACTCTTTCACTTGTTGAAGATCCTGGCCCTGAGTTCTTGTACTCACCATAATACGAAGTGTTGAGTGCAAAATTACCATCGCATGCAAGCCACTCTGCCGGGTTAATAAGCTTATCAAGGAAACTCTCCATGACAACGGTCCTCGAATATTGCTTCCATGGCCGCCCTAGGTAGCTAGGGTATGATCCAATGACGGGTTCAAGGTCAGATGATGCGGTGATCTTTGAGTTTTGGATGACAATGCCTGTGTTTTGATTAGGGTCGGTCCTGCCTTGAGCCGTGACTGTATTCTTTTGGGAAGGTTGGGGTTTTCGAACAATTATGTTGCAGTTTTGGAAGATTGAGGCTGCGTTACCAAATATGAAGTCAACTGTACCGTAGATGTTGCACTCTCTGTAGAACTGCCTTTGGGATAGGGCGTAGAGGGTGTCTTGGTACCCTTCGAAGCCACATTGGTAGAAGGCCGAGAGGTCAGAGCCTACTTGGAGTGCCACTTCTTGGTGATTTTGTGGGCCTGCTGTGTTGCGGAATGTGATTCCTTGTGCTATGAATCCATCTCCTATCACACCTAAAATAATACAGTTAGAAATATTAATGACAAAGCACAATATAAAACATGTTCCTAAACCTTCAAAGTCACCTATTAGACAAAATTTCCAATGCTGAAGGCATCAGGTTCAAATCTTTACCTACAGTGGCAAAATTGAATGTAGTGAAGCCTCCTCCATTGCTCCGACTCCCTGTGATGATTGTACTTCCCATGTCGTCACCAACTAGCATGATATTCTTCAAAGCATTACCTATTACAAGGTACGCGGCATATACAGCGCTCTTAACATGAATGACAAACCTCCCACTTCCAGTTCTCTTCGAAGCAGCATTAAGTGCTTCGGTGATGGTCTTATAGTTGCCTGATCCACCTTGAGCAACGACTAGGTTTGCGGCTATTGTAGAAGACTGCAATAGCTTCCTATCATGCTTGGAAACCCATGTAGGAAACCCTTCTTCGTATCGTGTTGTAGGAGTAATTGTGTTATTATGCATGGCTAAACCATTGCTAATAAGCTTAGAAATGTTATTTGACATGAGAGGGGAGATAAATTCAGGGACACCCAACTCGACAAATCCTGCTTTGCAAGTCTCAAGGTTTGTCAAAGCAGTGCTAAGCCATGTTTGTTCATCAAACTCGGTGCAACTCTTGCTCGTGGGGTTTAGGGTTCGATTTAGTTCATTAATGGTGGATTCATAGAGGGTTAAGCAGTCGGTCCATGCAGCTTTTTCAAGCTCATTTTGGCACTTTGGGTCGAGCTCCTTTGTGTGGTTATGGGCAACTAGAGCACGATCAAGGGCTATTTGGACCGCCATTTTTTTGAATTCAGCTTTGTGTTTTGGATCAAGATGAGCCATGAAGTGCTTGCATGTTTCAGGGTATGGAGTTTGGTTGCACCTCCAATTTATGTCACCATTGGGATCAAAGAGAGATGGTGAAGCAAGGAGCAAAAAGGAGCATGACATGAAAAGAAAACCAAATAACAAGGAGTCGCTTCTAGCCATTTCTCTTGAAAAGAAACTATGTAATAGAATGAGCTAGCTGATAAACCTCGATTTTTGACTGATTTTTGATCCTAATTTGCCTATTTTACTCCACAATCTCTTGACTAATCTTAGCAAGACGAGGGTGAATATGCTTTCATTAGCTCATTTTGTGCTTACAAGTAGTATTTCTCAATTTTCAGGTATCTTGCCCAAAAATGAGAGAGTTTTACCAATTTTGCCGAAAAGGGGAGCTTTAGGATTGGAATTCCAACAAGAATGAAGCTTTAATGAAGCCCCGAGAGCCAAAAGAATCAGAACTAGTAGCTGCTGCAGGCGCACAGTTGGTTACAGGATACGCACGACTGTGCATTGAAGCCAGAAGCTGCGCACAGTCGGACGCACAATCGTGCGTTTCAGCCGTGCATAATCTCTGGGACGCACGGGTACCCGTGCGTGCAGGCACGACCGTGCGTCCCCAATTTTTCTCGCGACTTAACCAGTTTTGCGGGTGGCAGTCAGGGGGGGAGTTTTTAGTTTTTATAAAGCAGGGGTTAGGTGATTTTCCTGGGGAATTTTTCATCATATTTTAGCATCAATCTAGATTTAATAGAAGGTAAAGAATCTTGTTTTTGGATTTATTGATAGACGTTTGCTATCAATCAAAGTACGTTTCCCTTTCTCTCTCTTTGTGATCTTGATCCAAGCTTGCTTCTTTGGTCATGTTTTTGAGTCGCTTGTTTGTGATTGAGATTATTGAAATGATCAGTGGCTAAATCCCCTATCTTGGGTTGGGATTAGCCCCTATTATGTAATTTGGATCCATGTCCTAGGTTCTTGTGAATGAATGTCTGTGCTTACGGTTGAATTCTCACTTAGCGCACCATGTGTTCGATGAATTGCCTGAGAGGGTTGTATTCATGCTCTTAATTAAGTTTAGGAGATCAACGAAAGTTGAATCCTTAATTTAGGGCCATTTTGTGAGCGATTAAATTACTTAATATGAAAATAGTTAGGATTTCAATTAGAAAATTGCAGGTTACCCGATTTTGTAGTTTTGTTGATTCTAGTTTCATGAATATAGATAACTAGGATTGCTCAACCAGTCTAGTGACCTTTGAGAGAAGGCATAGACATGCTTTAACTTGTAACCATTCCACTTCAGCTATCTGTGCAGGGCGACTTCGCATGACTTAGTGTTTGATCCAAAGATCATAATAGTGTGATGAACCTTAACCTGAGATTTTTGCTACCATTAAGTTGGATAATTTTCATAGTATTCGTTTTCATCGACCCGAATCAGCTTCTGCCTGAATTGAGTGTTGCAGTCAACCTGGTGACTAAAACCAAGTTCCTTGTAGACACGACCCGTATTTGCCGTTGCTAGCTACAACTGGCACCGTGCACTTGAGGTAATAATTTTAACGTAACACTAGCAAATTGGCTTAATGTAATTGTGGTGTTTGAGATTGTGACTACTAAGCTCTGCATGCCTGTTTATATAGTTGATGCATGGAACCTTAAGACTTCCATGCAATATCACGCGCTAGACGAAGAGGTTATTATTTTTGACCAGGATCAAGTTTTTTGATTATTTATTACGTACATAGGATATTTAGATAATGTGGGTGGACAATCGTTTTGCATTTGAATATTCCATAAAAATTTTCAAATATTACAAGTAAAGGTTTTTGGACAATCGTTTTACTTTTATTTGGCAACTATCACACGCTACGTACGTGCTGTTGGTGTCCCTTCCAACAATATAGCACTGTTGGGAACTTTCGAATTGGAAATATCTACAAACAAAGCGCACGCATGCATGCATGAAAAATATGGTAATTGAACACGTGCAGCATATCTTGTCAAATCTCAACATCGGGTACGTAGTCTGATAATAAAATGTTTTGACTTTAAAAGAGAGATAACAACTTAATTCTCTTGACTTGTATACCTAAGTAAAATATTTTATTACCGGTCAAAAAAATAACAATGCTATATACATATTAATATTATATAAGCTGTGTTCCATACACCTTCACCTAGGATAAAGTGATCAGAGAAACAATGGAGCATGGATTGGTAATATTTTGTACTTTCAAAACTTGTCATTCTGTCCTCTTTTTTAAATCAAATATTGATTTCATGAAGTCTGTGATGCTTTAATTTGGCTGTAAATATTCATAAGTATTCGGTATATTAAATTGTAGATTTGAAATTTCTATCGATATATATGAAATTTTGTTTATCACCTCTTATGAGTAAGGTAAAATAATTTGGCAGATTGGAGCATATTGAAGAAGATTAGAGGAGCAAATTTGATAAGCATAAAGCATATTAAAGTAGATTTGACTATTGGAAAGTGGATTGAAATAGATTGCATCGTATTGAAGTAATTTGGGAGTAGATTGGAATGTCTTTGCTTGAGTATTTTCAGAAAAATTTTTGATGCCTTTGTGCAATAACATTTTGTTTTTGTAATATTAGTTTACAACCAAAAAAATATATTATTTTTTTTGCTAACAATTAGTGTAATTTTTGTATTATTTTTATTGAGGATTAGGTTAGTGAATTACATTATTTTTATTATTTACTAAAAAGTATAATTAAAAGGTAATATTTTATATTTGTTCAAGGTAAACATAAAAATAAAATTCATTTTCAAATGTAAAAATAAAACCTTCTCCTAAGGTTCATTCTTTGTAAGCCAACAAATATAAAATTTATCACATAAAACTAATTTATTTAACGGTATACTTATATTCATTAGATAGTTGGTAAAAACATAAATTTATTTTTTAGATCCATTCTATGCATCTCGATAAATATAAATTCAGAATTATTTTCACAAGCTATATAAATCGCTTTTTCATCAAAATATAAATGGCTTTTTACAAACAAGAGAAAATTAGAGCATATTGCAATAAATTCAAGCATATCCGAGCATATTGGATGAGATTTGATTAACAGAAAATAGATTGGAGTATATTGAAGCAGATTAAAGCAGATAACAAATTTAATAGGCTCATAATGAACAAACACTAAATTTCATTTCTAATTTGGATAATCGAAGACATTATGATCGAGCACATAATGACTTCATCGAGATAGTACCAATATTCATAAACTTCAATATTGTTGACCTTGCTAGCTCATGCGTATTTTATAAGTTATCTATTTTGTGTCCATATAATTCTCTTCTTTGATGTTTGTCACCTAACCTAATTATGGCTTGGTCATGAAGGGAAAAAGGGGTTGTTATACATGCATGCATGCACAGTTAATATACGTACTTTTTGTATGTCAAAAGCCTGATCAAATAAGACACGTAATAATGGGGAAAAAAAAAAAAAAACAGAAGAAGAAGAAGAGGGCAGCGTGCACATTTGTCAAATGCTAAATGCACGGTATCAAAATTTTGAAAAATAGGGTGTTTTAGAATAGATTATGAAACTTAATTTAAATAGAACCTTGAATTTTTTTAAAAAAAAAAGAACTGATACTTCTATTGGACTATTTGAAAATTTTAAATCAGTCCATGCTTAAGATCTTGAAAAAAAAATTTAAATATATATATTATCAAAGGACCTAGTATTGACTAGGATTATCAAATAAAATGGATGAAGGTCAAAGGACATAAATGCAAATATTTGAGGGAATTAATTTAAATTCAATGACATCGCCTTCATATTTTTTTAAAAACAAATTTACTAGATAAGAGCTAGCTAGTTTGAATTGACTTTGCAATTTAATTTAAGCAAATGGCTTGATTTTGAGCTTTCTCTTGTTTCGCGTAAATCATAGTGTCTGTTGAATAGTGTCTGTTGAAGGATTTAGACCGCACTTGCGACATCTCAAATCACCAAGTTTCGCGTAAATCATAGAAAGAAGAAGTTGAGAGGCATAAATTGTAATGCAACTTTTAGGAACTCTTGTAGCTTTTGCCTAATGGGAAAAGTGCATTGTCTGTATAGGAATAGCAATTTCGATAACATCTCACGAACATTCATGCTATCTGACTCAAAAAAAACAAAAGGATAAAAACCTAGAATATATAGATAAGAAATGGATAATGAATAGATGGTTTGACAAATTGAGTTGGATTGAAATAAGACAAATTGAGTTGGATTCAAATAATGCTCCATCCCACATGTCTTGTGGTCCTTCTTTGCTTAATTCCGATTGTTTGTCACCCATATATTTGTATTCAATTCTTTAATTTTTTTTAAATGTTTGTGATTTATACTTTACCTATTTTTTGGATGATTATATGTTAAATTTCATATATCAATTGGCTCATAAATAAAGAATCATATATAAAAGCTCAAATGAGGTTCCAACCAAAAATCAATTAGCAATGGGTGGAGTAACTCACAATCCTATATATATGCTCAAACCCTTTAATTTTATCAGTGTGGGATAATACCCACTTTCATATTCTTTACTCGATATATTTAACTTTATAACACATGTGAAACTTAATCTAATAAGTATGATATTTATTCATTTCTTATACTTAAAATGTCTTTGTTGTGCTCTTTTCAAAATGTTTTCCTATAAATTTGCTTCATATATTATATACAAGCTTTAATTAGCTGCCTGTTTACTATCAAATTCACCCGTTTTTCCATGCTGGATTGAATTTTCATGGATGATGGGTGCATTACTTGGATAAAGCGGATGAACACAGGTGATGTCGTGATGGATGCAAATGATAGTTCACCCTCCCTGAATCCAATCCGTTGCCACCTATATTTTAGTATAGTGACCTGCTGGGGAGCTAGCACACGTATGCACACATGGAAGGACAATTGGTTGAAAGGCATAGCCACATCAACCAAGGAGAACAAAGCCTCACAAGTAGGGATGACCATGAATTGAATATGGCTCAAGTGGAGTGAATCATGTCCATATCCATTTAGTTTCCCCTTATCCATGTCCACTTCCCATAGGCGGATCTACTCGTAGGGGTGGGGTGTCCATGGACACCCCTCTCCCCCAAAAATATCTAATCATCTATTTTAATTGGGAATATATTGGTATATGTGGACACCCCTAAATGTGGTCCAAAAAATGTTAAATATATCAAGCCCACATATTGATATTTTTAATTTCTTTAAATATCAAAAGTACAATTATAAAGTTAGAATTTAAAGTAAAATAAAATTAAATGCACCCAAGTCCAAATTTCTATATCTCCCTTCGTCTCTTATTTAGGGTTAGACTTTTAATTTAATCTAATTCTAGTCACTTTAAGTTTCTTTTATTGTTATTATTTAGTTTTTTTAGTTGTTTAGTTGCAATGTATTTTTGTACAGACTTTTCTTTAACGTGGCCCTAATGATTGATTTGAACTTAATGTTATTTCTTTTTTTCCAATGATTTGTCCTCTGTAACTAAAGGTTTTAATAAATGCTACGCAATCATAATATTCTGTAATTTCAGCTCAATTTATATATCAACTCAAAATATGAAAACAATAAAGAACAAATGTAACAGTAGAGGTACCATAGTTTTTCTGGGAGTAAAAAAGTGGGTTATATTATTATTGTTTGTCAACTTCTGCTAGTATAGAAATACGAAACAGAATGTTTAGGGAGAAAAATAAACGGAGCGTTTGCACAAAATAGACTACCATTTATAATATGTATCATATAATTTGCTTTTTATTGATATTGTACAGTAGTAATGACGTTAATAGATGGACACTCCTATTTTAAACATCTAGATCCGCCACTGCCACATCCACGACTTTTTTTCCCTCTTATCCATTCATATCCAGAGGATATTCATCCAATCAAGCGGGTGATTGAAGGTCTGTTGCGTATCCAACTAATAAATTGCTATGTGAATATTTTCCTATTTGACCCATGTAATTGAAACTTCTTTAAGGAATATAAATGAAAAAAATTCTGGTGAAATTCATGTAACACACTAACAAATAACAATGTTATAATAAAATAGTAAAAATGACAACAAAAGGCATCAAAGATCAAGAAGTTAGGCGTGGAAATTAGTATTCTACAACTACTACATTGTGTTACATCAATGTTCCTTGTTTGAAAAAGATATACTATTAATAATTTTCTTTTAAAAAATATAACTGGGTATGGATACTCAAAGGATGAATAAACAGACGAAAAATTGTCATCCATATCCAGCTAATCCGATTAATATTTATATTCTTCGATGGATACATATATCAAGTCATCCCTAGCTACTCCTAAGATTCAATATATATTCCCCTATAAAAGGCGAGCGTGGGCTACATTTTGAATTAAGGTCTCTACTCTTCCATTACTATCTCTCGATTATCATCTCTCTTTCTAACAAGATAGATCATCATTCATACTATTGATTACAGAAAACATAGTAAGAATGACAACCCATCCAGAAGGACCAAAAAAGCTATCAATATATATCCCACTTGACTCAATAGGATTTGAGAAGGTCAAAAGGTGGACAATCCATTTAGAAGAAATACAAAATCTAAAATGGACAACTACATAGATGAGTTGATTAATTCACTTTACGTCTCTTGTGGCTCCGGCCATGCACATGCAGTCGTAGGTTTATGACTTTTGTTAGGCGATAAATTGCCCCATTTTACGCGCCTCTTTCACCCATTTTTAGCTCGTATAATAATTTAATCTTTAGGATTTTACCTTGTTTTATTTATGTTTTGTAGGAAATAACGCCAAATCAAGCAAACGTCGCGAAAAGGAGCGAAGATGGAACAAACTGGCGAAAAACAGCAGAAAACAGCAGTGCACGGCCGTCCTGCAGGGATGCACGGCCGTGCACCGGTGGCCGAAGCCGCGCACAACCGTGCGTGGTGGCCGTGCGTGGTGCCACGGTCGTGCATTGGGCACAGTTTCGCAATAAAAAGCCCTTTTCAGCTAGTTTTTACGGGGGGGTCGCACGGTGTTCGCTTGGGGCGTCTCTCTGGCGATTCTTAGGCTAGATTTTAGGTTAGTTTAGCAAATAAAACCTCAAAAGGAGAATTAGTTTAGGATTGAAGATTGTATTCTTATTTGTGAAATTTTTTCATTTTTGTGTAGATTTTTCACCTTTTTCTTTTTTTTTGTATAATTTTTCTTTTCTTTTGAGGTTTAGGGGAGTTTTATACTATTTTGATCAGCCTTGATATCCGATACCTTGACTATTAGTTCGTATATAAGTATAATGTGCATGATAGATATTTATCCCCAATCTATCGTTTTAGGCCTCAGTTCTAACCCTAACAGTCCATTGTAACTTTGTAATCCAATCCTGACTATTATATTATCATTCCTTATATTCTTAGTCTTCCGTGATCGGCTCTCTCACTTGTCTACTGCACAGTTCCCTTTGTATGTGCTTGCACCCCCCTTTTCCAAAAACAAAAGCAAAGACAAACAAATTCAAGCGCTACTGGGTGTATCCCTTTGAGGCGTGGCAAGAGTTTGTAACTAAAAAAAATAATGGAAAGAAAAGAAAAAAAGTGGGGAAGAAAAGAGTTTGGAATAATAAGTACTCATTTGAGGCATGCGCTACTGAGTGCTACCCTTTGAGGCAATACTGCTATTGGGGAAACTTGCTTTCCATGTTAGCCATTCAAAAAGGTAGCTTGCGTCAGTTGCATGGGATTGAATTTGATTTTGGTAGGCCAAGTTTCAGGGTAATGATACACTTGCACACCAGGCATCAGGATGGATTCAGTGTTCTCATGCGTCGTGGGGTGAAAAGCTGATGTTTGGATGCCATTCTTTGGGATGATGTATCCTGAAATGCATATGATGCTTGTGTACAGACTAATATTTGAGCTACTAGGGGGTTTTGATTGATTCGATTGTGTACAGTTTATCCCAATGTATATATTGTGTTTTGTCATTTTTATTTTTCGATTTTTGTTTCTCTTTTCTTTGTTTTTCCTTTTTTTTTGGAGATTTTGTGGGTATATCTTCTGCAAACCCTCACGAGACCTTACTTGTCCACTTGGGGGAACCAAGAGGTTTAAAGGGCTTGTTGCATACGCTCAATGCAACCGTGATTCCTACGAAAGTGAGTTAGGTTCTTAAGTTAGTTTTTCTTTTGTTTTGCTCGAGGACGAGCAAAAGATAGGTGTGGGGATATTTGTTAGGCGATAAATTACTCTATTTTACGTGCCTCTTTCACCCATTTTTAGCTCGTATAATAACTTAATCTTTAGGATTTTACCTTGTTTTATTTATGTTTTGTAGGAAATAATGTCAAATCAAGCAAACGTCGCGAAAAGGAGCGAAGATGGGACAAACCGGCGAAAAACAGCAGAAAACAGCAGTGCACGGCCACCCTGCAGCGATGCACGGCCGTGCACCGGTGGCCGAAGCCACGCACGGCCAGCACGGCCTTGCGCACGGCCGTGCGTGGTGGCCGTGCGTCGGGCCCAATTTCGCGATAAAAAGCCCTTTTCAGCCAGTTTTTGCGGGGGGTCGCACGGGGTTCGCTTGGGGCATCTCTCTGGCGATTCTTAGGCTAGATTTTAGGTTAGTTTAGCAAATAAAACCTCAAGAGGAGGATTAGTTTAGGATTGAAGATTGTAATTTTGGATTCAACCTTTGGATTTCAAGTTCCTTCATCAATTCAAGACTAAGTTTTCTCCCTTTTTATCTCTTTAGTTTATATGTTGTTCTTATTTATGTTTTGTTAGTTTTAATTCTTGTATTTGCTTTGTTTAGTTTATTTGTTTAGTTTTCATTGTTGATTTATGTTATTTAGTTGTTTAGATTTATTTTATTTCATTCTCTTTGTTTTGTTCTTCATGTTTATGTTCTTGTTGGTTAATTTAGGTTTTCATGTGTTTGTGATGTTTAATTGGTAGATTGTATTGGCTTGGATTGTGATTAACCTCTTGATGGCTAATTGATCTTGTATTTGACCTAACCATACCCAATCTATGCCAAGAATTTAAAGTTTTCCTTCACGCCCGCCAAGTGTTCGATGAAATGCTTGAGAGAGCTTTCATCCATATTTTTGGGCGATTGACTTATGTTGAGAAGTGAGGTCAATTAGCTAGTGTGGGAGAGGGAATAGTCGAGTTCGGGACATGAAAATAGTATCCGAGTCGAGTTAAATCCGGGGTTGCTAGTTTTGTGGTCTAATTGGGTTAACTCCATGAAAATAGGTGGTTAGGCTAACTAGACTAGCTCATGACCCTTGAGAGAGGGCTTGGGTGGCCTTTGATGGTGCAACCGATCATCTCTAGTTCGTGATACAGTTTGGGTAGGTTAGGACTCGTCTTGGTTAGTTGATTCATTCATTAGTCAAATCATAACTTCAAGTCGCCTTTTCTATGTTTGTAGTGTAGTTTAGTTTTTCCTCTTTCCCCTTCGATCTTGTCTAGCTCGAGATGCTTTAGCTGGCCTTGGTATTTGGAAACACAATTGCCTGCGAACAACACCCCAAGTACTCAACGATACACCTTACACTTGGGGTTTATAAATATTAAAACTCTGTTTTTCCCCTAACTACTTTCCATAGAAAAGTCCTAGCTAGTGCAATTAATCAAAGTGGTCAACCATATAAATTATACGACCTAGTACTAATTCATTTATTTGATTAGCTTTTTCCATACACGTTCCTTAGCTAAGTTGTACATTTCAAGACGCTATTTCATGAATTTTTAACCACGGCGTGCATATAACACATTGGTCATGCATATTACGTCAGTGCAATGCGTATTACTTTAACTAATTGACATAAAACATAAAGACCCTATTCAATAAAATTAACGGTTTAGCTTGCGGATAGTGGTTCAGGTAGCAGATAGCTGTTTCGGTAGCTGATAGCGTCTAATTTAGCTGTTAGTAGATAGCTATTTAGATGAGTAGTTGAAATAAATCTGTTTGATAAATTTAGCTATTGGGTTAGCTGATTAATGTAAATTGACATAAAATAATATAAACAGTTTCCGAATACAAAATTTTCAAAGGATATTTTTTGGCAAAAGAATATGAAACGCCACTTCTAAATACCAAAAGCTAATATTGTTAGCTTTTAAGAAACGCTGTTTAAAATGTTAAATGCTATTTGAAATATTAGTTAAAAAAATTAGGTTACCAAATTAACTTAACCACTTTAAAGTTTTATGTATGAGTCAAGTATAACATTTGAGTTAGACTTCACCATGAACTCTTACAAACAAGCTAAATTTTCAATTGCCGCCCCAAGAACTTCAGGGGCAGACCCAAGTTATGCCCATGGGTGTTATGTGCACTTGTTCTTTTGCACTTAGTATCCCTTAGGTTTTCAATATTGATTGTTTCTTTTTATCACCCTTACATATTGATGCATGTTTAATATAGGATTCAATTCCGGTGAAATGATGACGTGACAAATGAAGCAACCTTAAATTGCCTTAATTACTCCTCCTTTTAGCGGTTGGAGGTTTGGTACTTTGAAAATAGCTTGCATAAATAAATAAAAAATCCAAAAAACAACAGAGAAAGACAATGAGAGGTAGAATATAAGGTTGGGTAAAAGAGTTTTTTTAATGAGAGAGTTCGTAAAAAAGGGTCTAGCTTTCATCATTTCATCGCGCTAAAAGGCATACAAAATCGATTGTTCAAATAACAACATTAAAGGAGGGGAAAAAGATTATCCAATATCATCTTTTTAAAACTTTGGTCAGAAAATTACTCAAATTATATACTACTAAAAACTTAAGGACGATCCTCTAGAAGAGGTTCACCCCATCACCAAACATAAAACTTTGAGTAAAAATGATTAAAATTGATTAATATACTAAATATCATGTACATCTATTATAGGTGGGATTATGAAACTATTACAAGTCCCTTTTTTTAAAGAAAAAGTAAAACGACAAATATTTTGTTGCAAAACATTGTTTAAATGCCTAGGCTTGGATAACCATGTTATCATGTATTAAATCTAACAAAATTAAGCAAATAAATAGTGAGATATTCTTCACTGAGACGATTCATTCAATTTAGTTAGAATGTCATTTGTATCTGTTGATCAAGTCGATTAAGGTGGACAAGATCCAAATCCTATGTTTTTTCCAAAATGATATTGCAGCCCGTAAAAGAGTCCATTATCATACGTCTCAAACTGCCCGTAGATGGAAAGAAATTCAAAATAACACGACTATGAGAAGTTGATTAGGAGTTGGCACCATCCGCAGCCGCCGAAGTCATATCATAATTTATCCATAGATTCAACCACAGGATAACAAAATTCTCAAAAGAAAAGTTTATGTACGTACTTCAAAAATTAAAGTCTTCTTGTCATTCAAAGTCAAATTAATTAACAACTGGTCTTCGCCCTACATTTACATGCATGCACGTATAAATCAGGGGAGAAGGGGAAAAAAAGGTCAAACACAATCTTAGACAAAGAAGAAAAAAACTTGGTAATTGAAGATTCAGATCGCCCCAGAGAGGATGAATAGGGTGATTGTAAAAACTTAAAATCAAAATCAAACGTAAATGTGAAAATTAAATAGAGATGATACTCAATGATATTTAATAAGGTTGGACCTCAATCAGGCTTAGATCGTCGCCTTGAGTTATGCAACTCTAGGATTCAACACTCTTTTTTTTAGTAAGATGAACTTTCAATAATCTCTTAGAGCTTCCTCACTCTAGAGATCCCAATCACTTAAACTAATTCCTTTATTAAAGTTTAGGTGGAGTTGACCTCACAAACTCCAAGTTCACTCTTTAATAATTTTTTACACCTCAATTCTTTGATCTCAAAAGAAAGCTTAGTACAATATCTCAATGTGTATTCTGAATGCCTTTTCTCACTTGCTTGAATGCCTCGCTTTTGCTCTTGTGGCCTCTATTTATAGGCTTGCAAGTCGCAACCTCAATCAGTCAAGAAGGAAGTTTCTGCCCAAAATATCTTGAAATCTTATTTCAGGCCCTTGAAATATAATTTGCAGATTCTGATTTGATTTTTTGTGAAGTAAATATTCTGATTTGATTCTCTATACAAATCAGCCATGGTGGATAAGTTGCACAAGATCTTTTTCTTGCCTTTGGTAATGTAAACAATATTAGTAATCACTTAGAAACAAATAACAAGAGATTTGATCATCATTTTGATATTATTTTGCAAATCAATATTATGTCCTATTTAGCATGTTCAGCACGATATTTCACCATATAAGTTAATTTAGCAAGATAAAATGATATGAGATTTAAGCAAAGTAATATTATTCATGCTTGATCTTATATGGTACTCAAATTTTGAATTTCAAATTTGAATTGGCTAGAGTATATCAATCAAATAAAATCATTAGATATTAGATGATTTCCACATATTTTTCTATCCATAAACACATATTTGGGTAGACAACTTAGTCCAATCAAATCCGTTAATATTATTTACTTAGATTGTATGAATAAATATTTATATACTCAATATTCTCTCATATCACTTCCATTAATAATTAATCAGGGCTTTTCGTCCAAGATTTGAACTATTCAACTGCTAAGCTCATGTATTAATCAGATATGTAACCGATTTGATGAATTGGACCAATAAGAGTACTGTTGTATATGAAACTAACAAATAATATAAATATTCAACAAACGACTATTTCATATATAATTATTATCCACATTATTTGTTATCATCAAAATCATTATGTGACTCCTAGAGTCAACAGTAGTTAACTTGGTTCTCATATATGCTTCCTTTTTTCCTTTTCAACCCACGACTTCTTGTAATCTTGCATGTTTACGAAATCAAATAATACCACCTCATTGTCTTCTATATATACCCTCTTTATCCTAGCTATTCTCATCACATAAAATCATCCAATTCATTTTAACTTATAAGTTTCGAAACAATGGCAAAACTTTCCCTTTCATTTTTCTTCATATCATCATTTTGGGTGTTCTTAGCGCCGCCATCTTTTGCCAATAATGACATAAATTGGTGGTGCAACCAAACCCCCTAGCTACCCTGACCCATGCAAACACTTCATGGGTGACCTTGCTCCTAAACAAAAGTCTTAGTTCCCCAAAATAGCGTCCAAATGGCCATTGAGCGAGCCTCAGTACTAGCCCAATCTCACTCCCATTGGCTCCAGCCTCATAGTAGGGATTAGCTAGGAAAGATTGCTTGGGCTGACTGTCAGATTCTGTATGAAAACACCATCTTTCAGCTCAATTGAACCTTATCAAAGGCCGATTGCACTAACTTTGATCAACAAACATGGCTACTGCATTGACCAACCTTGAGACATGTAAGGCCGGGTTCATTGAGCTTGGTGTGTCTGAATCTATGCTACCCTTTATGTCCAACAATGTGTCCAAGCTTATTAGCAATAGCTTAGCCCTCCAAAGTACTAATTATAGCGCGACATCCCAAACATAAACTTATGAAGAAGGGTTTCCTAGTTGGGTATCCAGGCATGACAAAAAGCTATTACAATCAAAATCTGCTGGGGATTCTGCCAACCTTGTTGTAGCTCAAGATGGGTCAGGAAATTATAAAACTATTATGGAGGCCATTGATGCCGCGAATAAGAGATGTGGGAGTGGGAGGTTTGTCATTCGTGTTAAGAGTGGAGTGTATAAGGCGAATGTTGTGATTGGAAACAAGATAAGCAATAGGTTCCTATCATGCTTAGAAACCCATGTAGGAAACCCTTCTTCATATCGTGTCGTAGGAGTAATTGTGTGATTATGCATGGCTAAATCATTGCTAATAAGCTTAGAAACATTATTTGACATGAAAGGGGAGATAAAGTCAGAGACACCCAACTCGACAAATCCTGCTTTGCAAGTCTCAAGGTTTGTCAAAGTACTGCTAAACCATGTTTGTTCATCAAACTCGGTGCACCCCTTGGTCGTGGGGTTTAGGGTTTGATTTAGTTCGATAATGGTGGATTCATATAGGGTTAAGCAGTCGGTCCATGCAGCTTTTTCAAGCTCATTTTGGCACGTGGGTTCGAGCTCTTGGTGTGGTTATGTGCAACTAGAGCACAATCAAGGGCTATTTGGACCGCCATTTTATTGAATTCAGCTTTGTGTTTTGGCTCAAGATGACCCATGAAGTGCTTGCATGGTTCAGGATATGGAGTTGGTTGCACCACCAATTTATGTCACCATTGGTATCAGAGAGAGATGGTGAAGCAAGGAGCAAAAAAGAGAATGATATGAATAGAACACCAAATAGTAGTTGCTCCTAGCCATTTCTCTTAAAAAGAAACTATGTAATGGAATGAGCAAATTAAATTGGCTTAATGCTTTTTAATTGTGGTGTTTCAGATTGTGACTACTAAGCTCTGCATGCCTGTTTATATAGTTGATGGAACCTTAGGCTTCCATGCAATATCAAATAAATTTCTATGAAAATCCATTAGGAAGAGGTTATTAATTTTGACCAGGATAAGTTTTTTTGGTCATTGATTACGTACATAGGATATCTAGATAATGTGGATGGACAATTGTTTTGCATTTGAATATTCTATGAAAAATTTCAAATACTTAAATTAAAGATTTTTGGGTAATGGCAACTATCACGCGCTACGTATTGTTGGTGTGCCTTCCAACAATATAGCATTGTTAAGAACTTTCGAATTGAAAATATGCACAAATAAAGTACCATCAAGTGTCTGCATGAAAAATATGATATTTGAACACGTGCAGCATTTCTTGTCAAATGTCAACCTGGGGTACGTAGTCTTATTAATAAAATGTTTTGACTTTAAAGGAAAGATTAATTATCTTGACTTATATGCCTGTATGGATCTTTTCGAATCAGCCTCTCTACGAGTAGAGATGTCGGTAAAGATAAAGTTACCTACATCTGGATCTCTCAATACCCCGCGAAAGCAGGACCCATACTAAAAGGTGTTGTTGTATATGCCTACGTAAAATATTTTATTTTCGATCAAAAAAATAACAATGTTGTATATATATAAATATTATATAAGTTGTGTTCCGTACACCTTCACCTGGGATAAAGTGAGAGAAACAGTGGAGCATGGGATATTATTGTATGGACTAAAGCAAAATGTCTCTCTAAACTTTCTCTACTCGGTTTCTGTAGAGTAGTAGGTAATTTATGATTTTTAAATTTATTAAGATCAATCAAAACTAGTCTCTCGATCTATAATTTTACAATTCAGAGGTAAGGCTACTATATCAGCCCCCACACCTAACTTGGTAGCGGCATTTTTGAGGTATTGAATTTGGATTTAATTGGATTTGAAAACGCATCATCATGACCTCCTTTTGAAATCAAATATTGATTCAATAAAGTCTATGAGGTTTTAATTTGGCGGTAAGAATTCATTAAGTATTGGGTATATTAAATAATAGATTTGAAATTTCTATCGATATATATGAAATCTTATTTATCTCCGGTTATGAGTAAGATAAAACAATTATAGTAAGGTAAGAGAAAAGGGTGTAGATGCTATGATATTAAGTAAAACAATTTCATACTATTAGCTATGATATTTCACCAATGTGCTTTAAAGACCTAATCGTTATAAGTATATTGGAGGATCAGAGTAGAAAGAAAATTGAAGCAGAAAGTAGATTGTAGAATATTGAAGAAGATTAGAGGAGCAAAGTTTGACAAGCATAAAGGATCTTAACGTAGATTTGACTAGTGGAAGGCAAATTGAAACAGATTGCATCATATTGAGGTCATTTGGAAGTAGATTGGAATGTCTTTGCTTGAGCATTTTTGGAGTAATTTTTGATGACTTTGTGCAATAACATTTTGCTTTTGTAATATTAGTTTACAACCAAAAAAATTAAGTTAACAAGTGTAATTTTTATATTATTTTTATTGAGGATTCGGGTTAGTAAATTACATTATTTTTATTATTTACTAAAAAGTGTAATTAAAAGGTAATTTTTTATATTTGCGCAAGGCAAAGATAAATATACAAGTTATTTTAAAATGTAAAAATAAAACTTTCTCCTAATGTTCATTCTTTCTAAGTCAACAAAAATAAAATTTATCACATAAAACTAATTTATTTAACAACATATTTATATTCATTAGATAATTGGTAAAAATAAAAATTTATTTTTTAGATTCATTCTAAGCATCTCGATATATATAAATTCAAAATTATTTTTAAAAAATAGTTTTTATTACTCCATGCATGTAGGTAAAGACAATTTTTTACATCAAAATATAAACCGTCTTTTGCAAGCAGGAGAAGATTGGAGCAGATTGAAACAAATCCGAGCATATTAGAGAAAGTTTGACTAACAGAAAGTACATTGGAATAGATTGAAGAAGATTGAAGCAGATAACATATTTAATATGCTCCTAAAGAATAGACCCTAAGTTTCATTTCTAATTTAGATAATAGAAGACATTGTGAACACATAATGACATCATGGTGATATTACTAATATTCATGGACTTCAATATTGTTGACCTTGCTAGCTCATGCTTATTTTTTAAGTTATTTTGTGTCCACTCTTTCACTTGTTGAAAATTATGAAACTTAATTTAAATAAAACCTTGAAACTTTTTTTAAAAAAAGAACTGATACCTCTATTAGGCTATTTGAAAATTTTAAATAAGTCCACGATTAAGATTTTGAAAAAAAATTAAATATATTATCAAAGGACTTAGTATTGATTTATATATTTTATGTGGATCCGTCTTAAATATAATTTTTTTTCATTTCTTTTAGTACTTGGTATATATACAAATAAAGGAAGCAGAAAAATAAATGGATGAAGGTCAAAGGGACATAAATACAAATATTCGGGGTTTTATAAATTTTAATTCAATGTTATAGCCTCCGTATTTTATAAAAACAAGTTTACCAAATAAGAGCTAGTTAGTTTGAATTGACTTTGCAATTCAATTTGAGCAAATGGCTTGATTTTGAACCTCCTCTTGTTTTATTTGTTGAAATAAAATTTGAAAACGCTTTAAAAAAGGTACTGGGACTTTTTGAATGGTATCCGTTGAAGGATATCAACTTTTTGAATGGTATCCGTTGAAGGATTTAGACCGCAATTGCGTCATCTCGTATCACCAAGTTTCGCGTAAATCATAGAAAGAAAGAGTAGAGGCATAAATTGTAATGCAACTCTTAGGGACTCCTGCAGCTTTTGCCTAATGGGAGAGGTGAATTTCGATTACATCCAACAAATATCCATTCTATCTTACTCGAAAAAAGGGATAAAAACATGGAATATATAGATGAGAAATGGATAGTGAATAGATGGTTTGAATGAGGGTCCAACTAAAAACTAATTGACAATAGATGGAGTAACTCACAATCCTATATACATGGTCAAACCCTTTAATTTTATCAATGTGGGACAGCATTCATTTTGATATTTCTGACATGATATAGTTACTTTTATAACAAATGTAAAAGTTAACGTAATAAATATGATATTTATTTATTTTTTATACTTAAAATGTCTTTTTTTTTAAATGTTCTTTTCAAAATATTTTCTTATGAATTTGCTTCATATATTATATATAAGCTTTAGCCACCTGTTTACTATCCAATCTATCCGTTTTTACATGCAAATGGTGGGTGGATTGGATTAGATTTTCATAAGATATGGGGTGCTTAATTGACGACCTGGATGAAACGGATGAAAGCAAGTGATGGATGCAAACAGTAGTTCACCCTACCTAAATCTGATCCGTTATCCCCTACATTTTAGTATATTGACTTGATGGGGAGTTAGCACGCATATGCACGCATGGACGTAGACTTGGTTGAAAGAGAATAGTCACCTCAACTGAGGAGACTTGAGCCTCCCAAGTAGGAATGACAATAGGTCGAATATGGCTTGGGTGAAGTGAAATCCATATTTATATCCATTTACTTTCGCCTCATTCATGTCCACATCCATATTTATTTATTTTTTTCTTTCATCCATTCATATCCAGACCATATCCATCAAATGAAGGGGGTGATTGGATATCTATTGGGTATCCAACTAATAAATCACTTCATAAATATTTTCTAATTCGACCCATATAGTTTGACTTCTTTAAGGAATATATATGATAAAAAAATCCAGTGAAATTCATGTAACCACTAACAAACAAGAATGTTCTAATAAAATAGAAAAAATGACAACAAAAGGCATCAAAGATCAAGAAGTTAGATTCAGCCCAAAAAAAAAAAAAAAAAGATCAAGAAGTTAGGCATGGTCTTTAGTATTTTACTGCTACTCTTGTGGTACATCAATGTGCCTTCTTTGAAAAAGTTATATAATTAATAATTTTGTTGTATAGAAAAAATATAACTAGTTATAGATGTCCAATGGGTGAATAAACAGATGAAAAATTATCCTATATATTTAACTAATATGCTTAATATCCACATTTGATTGATACATATATCCAGTCATCTCTACTCCTAAGATATTTATTGATATACAATTCTTGATTATATGATTCTAATTATGGTTGATAATATTATATTATGAGTATGGTCGATTATGCAATATCCCATTTTATTAGGGATTTTCATTTGGCAAATATTTAACTTTACTCAACAAGATTTCAATTTTTAAATGCTTGATATTTGCCTTGATCATGGAAGGCATTGCAAATCACATCAAGAAGAATCTCAAATCAGCCAAAAATAGCCACCTAGCCGTTACTTGCTAGAGTTGTGTGATAATCAAGGACCCTGAACTGTTGTTCAAGGCCTTGAACTAAAGCTGAAATTGTGGATGAGTCTAATAGCTAGTTTTCTATGATTTCTCCAAGACTTGCTATAAATACAAAAGCTGGTTGAGGGCTGGAGATAACAAGAAGAGCAAGCACTCATTGGCATACATATAACTCAAGCACTAATTGGCATATATATTGAGCTTCAATTTGCTTCTATTACATTTGATTTGTATTGTTCAAGTTGCAATTAATTGGGATTATAGAGTTGAAGGGTCAACTCTATCAAGCCTTATTGAAGGTGTCAACTTGGAACTTAGAACTTAGAGTAAGTACACTCTAGAGTTGTGTAATCATCCCTCCTAACCTTATAAAAATTTGGGTTAATCCTAGAATTAGAAAACTCTAGGCGGGGACTAAGCCTGGTTGAGGCTAACCAATACTTGTATCTTGTTCACATTTACTTTTTCATATTTTTCCGCATTTGATTATTTTGTGACTTTGATCACCACTCTATTCACTTCCCTCTATGGTGATTTAACTAGCCAAATCAGGCTAACAATGTTCATTAGTTACATCATTGAAATGGGTATTACTTTAACTAATTGACATAAACACGAAAAGCATGCACAGTCGTTGGTCCATGAATGGGATAGACTTTTGATCCAATGAGGCGATTATATATGACATGGTTTTTTTTATAATTATTTCTCCATGTTTATCTCAAGTCATTGGGAACTTTTTTTACATAATTAATCTTTAGAATTCCCTAAAAAATTAACTTAACCACTTTAAAGTTTTATGTATGAGCCAAGTATAACCCTTAAGTTAGACTTCACCCTGAAATCTTACAGGTAAGCTAAATTTTCAATTGCCACCCCAAGTCCTTCAGGGGTAGATCCAAGTTATGCCTCTGGTATTATGTGCAAGGGTCTTTTTTGCACTTAGTATCCCGTAGATTTTCGATAGTAATTGTTTCTTTTCATCATCCTTAAGCGTTGATGTACGTTTTTTTAATGTAGGATCCAATTCTAGTGAAATGATGACATGACAAATGAAGCAACGTAACCTTGAATGGCCTTAACTACTCGTCTTTTTAGTGGTTGGAGGCTTGGTACTTTGAAGATTGCTTACATAAATTTTTAAAAAAACAAAAAACAACAGAGAAAGACAATGAGAGGCAGGATAAGGTTGGGTGAAAGAGTTTTCTTACAGAGAGAGCGAGTTAGTAAAAAAGGGTCTAGTTCCCATCATTTCATCGCACTAATAGGTGTACCAAAACGATAGTTCAGATAACAACATTAAAGGAGGGTAAAAAGGTAATCCAATATCATCTTTTTTAAACTTTGGTCGAAAAATTACTCAAATTATATACTCCCAGAAACTCAAGGGTAATTGTTTAGAAAAGGTTCACCCATCACCAAACATAAAACTTTGAGTATAAATGATTACCAGATTAATTACTATACTAAATATCATGTACATCTATATAGGCGGGATTATGAAAACATCATAAATCCCCTTTTTTAAAGAAAAGGTAAAATAATAAATATTTTCTCACAAGACACTTTTTAAATGTCTCTGCATAGATAACCATACTATCATGTATTAAATCTGCAAAATTATGTAATTGAATAGTGTGATATTCCTCATTGAAAGGGCTCACTCAATTCGGTTAATTAAAATGTCATTTGTATTTGTTGAACCTACGGATGAACAAGATCCAAATCCTGTGTTTTTCCCAAAATGATATTGCAGCACGTAAAAGAGTCCATTATCCTACGTCTGAGACTGCCTAAAGCCTGTAGATGGAAAGAAATTCAAAATAACACCACTATGAGAAGCTGATTAGGACTTGGCACCATCTGCAGCCGCCAAAGGTCATATCATATTTAATCCATAGACTCAGCCACAGTGTTATTCTCAAAAGAAAAGTTCGTGTGCGTACTTCAAAAATAAAGTCTTCTTATCATTCAAAGTGAAATTAATCAACAACTCGTTTTCGCCCCACATCTACATGC
Organism: Carnegiea gigantea; assembly: GCA_029747015.1. Taxonomy (NCBI): domain Eukaryota; kingdom Viridiplantae; phylum Streptophyta; class Magnoliopsida; order Caryophyllales; family Cactaceae; genus Carnegiea; species Carnegiea gigantea. The sequence goes on along the minus strand of JAKOGI010002978.1, from coordinate 18,990 downwards.
ATACAAATCAGGGAGAAGGGGGAAAAAAAGGGTCAAATATAATCTTAGACAAAGAAGAAAACACTTGGTAATTAACTTGATTCTCAATATATGCCTCCTTTTTGCCTTTTCAACCCACGACTTCTTGTAATCTTGCACGTTTACAAATCAAATAATACCACCTCATTGTCTTCTATATATACCCTCTTTATCTTAGCTATTCTCATCACATAAAATCATCCAATTCATTTTAACTTATAAGTTTCAAAACAATGGAAAAACTTTCCCTTTCATTTTTCTTCATGTCTTCATTGTGTGTGTTCTTAGCACCACCATCTCTTGCCAATAATGACATAAATTGGTGGTGCAACCAAACCCCCTACCCTGACCCATGCAAACACTTCATGGGTCACTTTGCTCCGACACAAAAGTCTGAGTTCCACAAAATGGCGGTCCAAACGGCCATGGAGCGAGCCCTAGTACTAGCCCAATCCCACACCCAGTGGCTCCAGCCTCAGAGTGGGGAAGAGCTAGGAAAGACTGCTTGGGCCGACTGCCAGACTCTGTATGAAAACACCATCCTTCAACTTAATCGAACCTTATCAAAGGCTGATTGCACTGAATTTGATCAACAAACATGGCTTAGTACTGCATTGACCAACCTTGAGACATGTAAGGCCGGTTTCATTGAGCTTGGTGTACATGCGTCTGAGTCTATGCTACCCTTTATGTCCAACAATGTGTCCAAGCTTATTAGCAATAGCTTATCCCTCCAAAGTACTAATTATAGCGCGACAACCCAAACACAAACTTATGAAGAAGGGTTTCCTAATTGGGTATCAAGGCATGACCGAAAGCTGTTACAATCAAAATCTGCTGGTGATTCTGCCAACCTCGTTGTAGCTCAAGATGGGTCAGGAAATTACAAGACCATTATGGAGGCCATTAATGCCGCGAATAAGAGAAGTGGGAGTGGGAGGTTTGTCATTCATGTTAAGAGTGGAGTGTATAAGGAGAATGTTGTGATTGGGAACAAGATGAATAATATCATGTTGGTTGGTGATGGAATGGGAAAGACCATTATCACTGGTAGCAAAAGCGTTGGTGGAGGCTCTACAACGTTCAACTCTGCTCCTTTTGGTGAGGATAAAATCTCTCTCTTATTTTCACTACCATATACTTGGACTCGCTCTAATGTGCTTGATTATATCTATTTATTGGGGTGAAATGTTTTGTAATTGACTGTTAAATAACTAACCTTACAAATTCTCTTAGCCAATATGTTGGTGATGTTTTTGACAATAACTAACAAAAGAAGTTGAATATGTGATCCTTACCTTAGACTGATCATTGGAATCGTTCTGTCTAATAGTAGGAGTGCTTATAAATGTAAAGCTACTTATATATGAATATCTCTAGTTCTTGTAAAAATGGGAATCATACTTAAAATAATTATAGTTGTTCGTGTACCTAGCTAGGTTGACTATCCTTATTGATTATTTGAATTGCCAAATAAGAAATTTTAACCGATGATAATTTAATATGACTTCTAGGATGTATGATTAATTTGTTCCATCACGCCGGCAATCAAGAATGGTTGTTACCAACTTATGTTCCTAAAGTACGTCTTGGCTTGCATGCTAAATAGTGGTCTATGTATTCCTTTTTGCAGCCGTCACAGGTGATGGATTCATAGCTAGAGACATCACGTTCCGCAACACAGCCGGACCTCAAAACCACCAAGCGGTAGCACTCCGAGTAGGCTCTGACCTCTCGGTCTTCTATCAATGTAGCATCGAAGGGTACCAAGACACCCTGTACGTCCACTCTCAAAGACAGTTCTTTAAGCAGTGCAACATCTATGGCACAGTTGACTTCATATTTGGTAATGCAGCAGTTGTGCTCCAAAACTGCAACATCTATGCTAGAAAGCCCATGAGATCCCAAAAGAACACGGTGACTGCCCAAGGAAGGACTGACCCTAACCAAAACACGGGCATTGTAATCCACAACTCCCAGATCTTGGCCTTCTCAGATCTCAAACCCGTCACCGAGAACTTCCCTACTTACCTAGGGCGGCCATGGAAGCAGTATTCTAGAACGGTTGTCATTCAAACGTTCCTCGATGGGCTTATTAACCCAGCAGGGTGGCTCGAGTGGGATGGTAATTTTGCACTCAACACTTTGTACTACGCTGAGTACAAGAATTCTGGCCCTGGTTCTTCAACAAATGGACGAGTGCAGTGGCACGGATACAAGGTCATTACCAATGCTACTGAAGCATCCAAGTTTTCCGTCGCTAATTTCATCGGAGGGCAAAGTTGGTTGCCAGGAACTGGTGTCCCATTGATTGCTGGCCTTTAAAACATACCTAGAATTGCTTGTATCTAGGGTCGATTTGATTTCATATCTTTCATTTGTGCATGTGCTTATTTATTCAAATTTGTTTGTTAATTATTGTTGCGGAAATGTTCAATAAATCTAGGCATACACTTGGAGATGATTCAGAAGGTGACGAGGCAAGTTCTAGCTAGGGTTGTATAATCATACTTGTTTGCACTTGGTTCTTTCCATGTTGATCATTGTAGATTGTACACAAACAAAAAGGAATGAAGATGCGGATTAGTTGACTATTATTACCGTTATCCTTATCCATTCGTTACAATGTTCACTCTCTGTTGGACATGGTAACTTTTCTTGCTTTACTTAGACCCTGTTCTTTTCATGGTTTAATGAACTCATCGCACTTTTTTCCACTCCCACCTACTTCTTCCTCCTTTCTCACATCTTTTCACACTTTGAAAAAATATTACTTCTTCCCACTCCTTCTCACTTCTACCCACTTTTACTCACTCCTTCCCACTCCTACATATAACTACTATTTTTCATATTTTGAAAACTTTTATAATTTATGTAATTGTGTATACAAATAGTTTGATAACAATTATAAAAAGTTTTATTTATTTTTCGGATGTTATGAAAATATTTGTTAGTCGTGCCAGAAATTATAGATGACGTAATTTTTGTCATATATATTGAAAAAACAATAATTGTTTTCTGCGTTGTTAAGCAAACGTTAGTTATTTATGTAACGCCCCCAACCCAAGCGTTAGGCGTGTTATCGTTTTTCTTGAAATTCTGGAAATTTAAATTTCGTTGAAGATGGTGTCAGGTGACAGACTATATGAATTTAGCATTGACACTAGAATAACCATCACGTTCAATGCGATAGAGTCACTAAACTGATGATTTCACTACACCATACAGTAACAGGCCATATACAGGAATAGACCTCTTCGATGAAACATGGAATGATAACCATAAGGCGAAACATGTAACTATGTCATGTGACTAATATACTAATGATGTAGCAATATGCGCTTTGAATTTCTCATACTTGTTTATTAAAGTACAGTGTTTTACAATTCATTATATGGACTGAGATTCTTTATTAACCTGGTTCCTCTACCAGTTGACAAGGTTTTATAACGTATAACTTTGAATTTCTGCCTTTTGGCAGACAATGAACATTGAACTTGAATTTCTGCCCTTTGGCAGAACAATAAACATTGAACTTGACTTTCTGCCTTCTGACAGAACAATAAATATTAAACTTGAATTTCTGCCTTTGGCAGACAATGAACATTGAACTTGAATTTCTACCTTTTGGCAGACAACGAACATTGATCTTGAATTTCTGCCTTTTGGCAGAACAATAAACATTGAACTTGAATTTTTTCCTTCTGGCAGAACAGTAACCATTGAACTTGAATTGCTGCCTTTTGGCAGACAATGAACATTGAACTTGAATTTCTGCCTTTTGGCAAAACAAGACACATTGAACTTGAATTACTGCTTTTTGGCAGACAATGAACATTGAACTTGAATTTCTACCTTTTGGCAGAACAATAAACATTAAATTTGAATTTCTGCCTTTTGGCAGAACAATAAACATTGAACTTGAATTGCTGCCTTTTAGCAGACAATGAACATTGAACTTGAATTTCTGCC
>JAKOGI010002978.1:0-10000 GCA_029747015.1 Carnegiea gigantea | reverse complement strand
TGTACATCCAAATGTTTCCTGCATGAACTATACTATTAGCATATTCTATTGAAACTGATATATTTTTTATTTAAATACCAGTTAAAAAATTACAGTATAATATAGCGGACAAGTTTAGTATTATACACTTAAAAGTAGCAATAATAAAATAATAAAAAAAGTATGAAACAACCACAATAATAAGGAACCATATTGCTATGTACATATCCCCGCAGTAATAAATAAAAAGAAATCTGAAAAGATTAGGAAATCCAAACAGATTTGAATACAATGGTACAATATCTAATCATTGTATTTCCTTGAGGAGTTCATTTATTGTTTTAGTATTTAAGTGTCATTATATATTTATTGGAGAAAATTTAGGCAATAGTCTATTATAAAGCACCTTGTACAAAATTTTGTAGATGCTATTATAAAAAGCATTGTGTAAGTGAATTTGATGTGGGATAGTTGAAGATAACTGAGCATAATTCTATGAAAATAACATTATGATTTCTTGCAAACTTGACAAAAAAGCATTACGATTACGTTAATTTCTTAATTTTTACCTTCCCACATTGTCAAATTTTTTTCAATTATTTATTACTCCCTTTTTTCTTATCGACAAAAATACTTGGGACTAATTTTATTGATATTGAATTAATCGAAGACCTAACCGTCGTATTCTTTGTTTAATGAACCAAGTTAAACTTTTAGATGAAAATGAAATTAGTGTGTACATACTATAGCGTTGTTATTTTGGCTAAACATCTAATTGATTAGAGAGGTAATTGGTTATAGTACCGTTTTCATTATAAAGAAAATAAATAATTTATCAAAAAATCCCTTATGAGTGTAGTGTAGTGAAAGACCCAAATGATCAAGGAAGTAATTTTTTGTCCCAAGGAGGAATAGTAATTGGTTGCTGGACTATAGATATTAACCAACAAAAGGGTTTCTTTGTGCTAAATGTACATATGTGGAAATAGTTTTCAATATTATACTTACGAAGTTATGGGGAAACTTAGATTTTTCCAGATGAAGTTTAAGTCTCTTGCTCGGTTTGGAGGAAATTTTATGTCATAAGGAGGAATAGTAATTGGTTGTTGGGCTATAGATATTAATCAACAAAAGCACTTCTTTTTGCTGAATGTACAACGGGAGAAATAGTTTTTAGTATTGTTCTTACTAAGTTATAGGGATTTTTGGTTTTTGTGTAAGAGCAATATCAATTATGGTTTAGTTTCATTTGGTATGTCAACTTATATAATCTTACGCAAATAGTTGTTGTGCTACATGAGTCAATATGGCATGGGAATTGAATGAGTCAATGAAGTTGTGTCATCTTTTCAATGAGTCAATTATGTCTACAAGGATTCGATTATTATGTCAACAATACACACACACACACACACACACACACACACACACACACACACATATATATATATATTCAAAATGTCTATTTTAACATATGTCGTGCAAAGCACGGGTCCAGACTAATATTCAAAATTGAGAAATGGCATGTCAAATATAATCATATCGTGAACTAAATTTAGTGAGCTGAGAATGGTATCTTCAATAAAATCTTTCATTTATCAAACCCAAAATGCCCCTATCATATTAAATGCAACAATTGAGTACTATACTAATGTCCTTGACCATACGACCTGAAATAAAATTACTTATTAGATATGCAAGATCAATGTGTGCAGGTATTGGACTATTCATCTCCTGGAAACTCTACTGGTTTTTGGCTAAAATGAAATGTCAATTGTCGACACCATGTATACTAAGCATCTAAGACTCCGGGTTGGATACTTGAGGGGTGCAATGAGGAGTTCAAACCAACATACCTTAGGTTTAGGCTAGGAATTAACTGATTAGTCCAGCCTGTTGATGACTTGATGTTATTCACTACGATGGAAATGCTATGAGTATAGGAATAATTGTGCATCAACAAGGCGACTTCTTGACTTGGCTCAAGTCTTCAAGAAATGTAGGGGGTACTTTTTTTTTGGGTGCAAATCTTCTGCATGACGGACGAATGTTTGGCTAGCATTGGTTTCCATTTTAGGCATGGTGATTTAAGTTCACTTTATTGTTTTGTTTATTGTCGCACAGGGCAACCTTTTCTAACAATGGTACACTGGTAATTTTTCCTGGCACTTCCACAAATTTATGAGGTTCCTACATTGAATGCACGCCATGAGAATCCAAGGGTCTCATTATTATTTATGTGGTTCACAATTTATAAATTCATTTGTGATTATGTAATACACAGTTTTTCTTTTGAAAAGGCATAATACAAATAAATTATATAATAAATAGAAAGAAAATTATGATGATTATATAGCACAGATAAATTATAGTTTTTGAATTTTGTTATTTTCAAAATTATTTCATTTAATGGGTTTCTCATATTTGCTTGGATTTGTTGGCCTATTTTCGTTTTTTTCATCCTTTTTGCGTATACTTTTCTATATGTGAGCAAAGGATGCGATGTCTCTATGTGTCAAGTTAAACTCGGTTCTACATTTTTTTTAAAAAAAGAATTTGCCTACTTCATTAAATATTTGGGGGGAAAATGGTCATTTTTGGAGGTGATTTCAGGCAAATACTTCCCATTGTTACATAGAGTAGTAGAGCAGATATCATTGCATCTTCAATATCAAGGGCAACCTTTTGGTTTTACTGCAATATTCAACATCTTAGAACCAACATGCGTCTTATGCATTCAAATTTAAGTGACAATGAACATGAACGGTATAATATTAACTTTTTTTCATTGATTATTCTATCATCTTTCCTAAATTATAATATTAACTATTTCTACAAAGACTATCGGTTCATTACTTGCATAGTATATGTTATGAAATGTCTATTTTAATATGCACCGTGCATAGCACGGGTTCAAACTAGTAATAATAATAATAATAATAATAATAATAATAATGTTACTTTATGTTTGATTTTATGATGTTGTTAACTTTTTTCCCAAAAAAATAAAAATGTTGTGATGTAACAATTCTTCGGCGTCGGCTAAAAAAAACCAACCCAACTTGACATCATTCTTTGGTGTACTAATTCGTTTCAGTTGAACCCACCTTCAACCATTGGATGATTGGACTTGAAAATTCGCGCGAACAACATGGCTTTGGTGGCCAGCCCATCTGATTTCATAGCTGCCCGCCTTTAAGATAAACCATACTTTGGACATATTGAGATCGCCAGTAATTGGTTAGAAGACTGTAATTCTATAGTTCATCTATCCAACGGTTGAGAATTTTTTAATATTTTGTTCATATTTCTGATGGTAAAATTATTTTACAATAAGTGATCAATAAATTGTTAACATTTTAAAGTCTTAATTGCAGTCTCGTTTGATTGTAGAATTTTCTTCCTATTTTGGGCACATCATTTCCTGCATATTTGAATGTATCGTTAAATGTTATCTTTGAATCAATAAACTGGTCATTCTATTGACCTTCAAATTAGAATGCTTTGATCCAAATAGGTTTTTTTAAGTTAATAGTTTTACTCAATTAAACTTAAATTTGGCAATAATTTAGTCCAATTTCCTCAATCATACAGCATAACTCGTTAGACAATCACATTCTTTTTGAAAAATCTTGTTGCAGATAAAATTAATGATAAATTTCGAACGAGAATTAACCAATACAATATTGTAGACATCCTCATCTTAGGATTTTGGGCCCATCTAACCCCCCTCCCCCCAAAAAAAAATTGAAAAGAAAAATGAATTCTACAAACTATCCTCAGTAACTTCTTCTATAAATAGCAATTTATCTGTCAACTTTCACTACCAAGCAAAACACAATCACTTTTCATTACCTAGAAAGAAAACTTGTCAACCCTAATATATGTCAAACATGAATACCTCATCTTTAAACTATCTTCTTGTTTTTCTTACCATAATGATCTCCATTACTTCACAAATTAATCCGAACCTAGCACTTCGATGTCTTTCTACTGAACCAGCCACCACCACAGAGTTCATAAGAACATCATGCAAGGCAGCAACTTACCCTGACCTATGCTACATGTCTCTCTCCACCCATGCAAATGCCATCCAAACAAGCCCTCACTCCTTAGCTCATACCGCCCTCTCGGTGACCCTCACTACCGCAAGAACCACCAAGGGTGTGATGTCAAGGATCTCGAAAGACCCCGGCCTCCAGGAGAGGGAGGCGGGTGCTCTAAGGGACTGTTTGGAGGTCCTTGGAAACTCTGTTGAGGAACTTCAAAAGTCCCTCATTGAAATGAGTCATGTTCGAATTAACGGCAAAGATTTTGGACTAAGGATGAATAACATCCAAACATGGGTCAGCGCAGCGTTGACCAATGAGGACACGTGTACGGAGGGATTTGAAGAGGAAGCCATGGATGGAAGGTTGAAGAAGAGTGTGAGGAGAAGGGTTGAGAAGATTTCTCATCTTACTAGCAATGCTTTGGCTTTGATTAACAAGTATGCATCAATCCATGGGGTCAACTAAGATTGATCTTGTCAATATCAACATGAAATGGTTTAATTTCCTCGGTGCGCAAATAGGAAGTGGAGTAGTGTTGTGTAATTGTTCTCCTTGTTGGTGTGCATTGGATTAATGGTTGACATGTAATTTTCTTATGCATTTGTGGGTACTTATGTAGAACCATTATTAGTTCATATAGCGTTGTGTGTTATGAGTAATATAACATATATATTTATAATATAGTAATACATGTAGTATGACCGTACTTATATCTTATATTATTTATAAATATATATCCATATTTGTATATGTAGTGTAACTTCAAAAGGCATGTACATCCATCGAATAGTCATTGGATACTTTTTTTGATTTTCACACATCAATCATAGATATTACTATACATGAGAATTATTTAAATCATTTCTCCTAAACATATATTGCATTTTCTATTGTGTTATCAACTCATGCAATTAGTAGGACTGCTAGAATATATCGATCATTCCAATTTGCTTTTAGACTTTTAGTTATAACAAGTAGGGGGAAAGAGGATCTTAAAAATTGAACCATAATCAAAAACTAAATCTCTATGTTACTTATTAGTCAATGAGTCTGGTGTCTATTAGATGATATAATAACTAGTTTAATTGATGAATTATACACGTAGAAATTGTTATAAAATATCTAAATTTAAATATCATCCATTGTTATCGACTATAAACTTATAATATCTGCATTTAATATCCAAATCTGCATAATACTTCCAAAAGATGAGGATCTTTCCCACTTTATTGTTCCTATTTTACAAGTTGAAATTTTGGGGTGTTGATTGGTCCCAAAGGCCAATCGAAGGGAGATAAGTATCCAATTATATGGAAGTGATGGTGGAATGGCCTACGCAACATGTTGTCCTTGCAGCATTAGCCAACCAGAGTATCAACCTCTACAACGAAAAGAAAAAGAAAAAGAAAAAAAGGTGTTCACTTGTGACAATTACGTGGCGAGTGTCGGCTTTCTTATATGGATACGTACCTTCAAGAATTAAAAAACAATTACAAAATTCAAACATTGCCATGAAAAAGTGCCACCAAATCGCAGACATTTTTGCAGATAATATTATTTCATCAAGTGTATTTTTCATGGAAATGACAAACACTTTTTAAGTGTCATGTTTAAATTTAAAAATCATATTGTTATATTTCTAAATTTAAAAAATTGACATGATGGAATGGTGATTTCAACTTATAAATTGTATAAAATATTTTTGATATCACATTTTCTAAAATACGCATATCATATGCCGTTTTAGATAAAGTAGATCCAATTAGGGTATTATGTAATACTTTGCCAGTGTAGCTGACAAATATTTAAGTTTAGCAATTCATAACTAAGAATAATCATTGAAAATCAATAATTTTAAATCATAAAATATGTTAATTTAGCATTAAATAAGACAGTTGAAAACGTGTTACAACAAGGTACATATCATCACCTTCTTTTAAATATTGACTGCAATAGTTTTTATTCTTAATAATAAGCAGTATCTAATTAAAAATTGATGGTCATTAGAATTAAGTGTTAATGTCAAAATTATTGGAAATAAACACTTTTATTGTAGTGTAGGCATGGATGTAAAAACTTAATGGTCTTAGTGACATTATTCAAAAATTTTATAAAAGGATGTACATTTTTTTAGACACATAAATATGTTGTTAGTCTCCAGCTCATATATAAGTATATTTATTCTCTTTCTTGCTAACTCGTTTTTTTATTCTTGTGAGGCGGGCATAAAGACTGATTTAGGTGGGTTCGAATTCAAATTCTTGACAATAATTTTCAAAGACTTTACTAATTGAGCTAACCGACTTTTACTTTTTTCTTGTTAAGAGAAGTACCCTAATAAGTGAATCAAAAGTAATTATTTGAAGACTTTAGCATCTAATCAAGTCCTTGATGTACTGATATGACAAACTAGAAAATGTTGAAATGAGATAATGTTAGCGAAGATATTAATTAAAAGGACATTTTTTTTTATTTCTCTCTAATTTTGCAAGTTGTAAGACAATGTTGGTCCCAACTCTTTAAAACCAGTGAATGATTAGGGTACCTTCAATATCAAGGCCAAGCAAGTTGATCAAACAGTATAGCAAGATATATAAGTTACATGACTCATCCCACCCAAAAGAAAGACAATAATGTCACCTTTTAATATGGGTCCCACTTTTACAGAGTCTGTAAAAAATCTAGATATACGTAACTTTACCTTTATATGGATATCTGTTCGTAGAGCGGCTGATTCTAAGGTCCAAAAAGAAGAAAAGAAAAGAAAAATCCTTGATGTATTATAGACCTGGCAAATGGGTCATTCGGTTCAGGCATGGGTCGAGTCAAGTTCGGGTCTGGTCATGTTCGGGTTAAATGATATTTCGGATCGTTTCGGTTTGGGTCGGATATGGTTCAGTTCGGGTCGATTTCGAGTCAACCAATTTTTGATGAAATACGCTCGTCATGCCAAAACAAGCAACTTTGTAGAAAATTTCGGGTCGGGTCAATTCGGATTTGGGGTGAGCATATTTCGGGTGTCAGGTCAAGTATGGGTTTAGGTGGTTCAGTTTGAGTTTCGGGTCTCGAGTCAGTTTTGCCATATCTAATGTATTATATACTTTGAATTTTCATACTAAAACATCCTACAAGTGATCCACTTGACACACCAAGCTAGAAAATATCTACAACACTTTCTAGTGCCCTACCTATTTCCACATCAATCATAAACTCCTATAAACTGGCAATATTTCTCTTCTTTAAAACCAGTGAATGATTAAGGTACCTCCGATATAAAGGCCAAGAACCTCGATCAAACAGTATAGCAAGATGTATACATTACATGACTCATCCCATCCAAAAGAAAGACAACAAAAACAACACCTTTTAATATGAGCCCCGAGTTTGCGGGGTTTAGAGAAATTCAGATACACGTCACTTTACTTTTTTATAGACATCTCTGCCTGTAGAAAAGCTAATTCCAAGAACCAATAGAAATAAAGGAAAAGAAAAGTCATGATGTACTATATACTTTGAATTTTCATACTAAAACATCCTGAAAGTGATCCATTTGACACAGCAAAAGCTAGAAAATATCTATAATACTTTCAAGTGTCCCACCTATTTTCACATCATATCAATGATAAACCCCTATAAATAGGCAATATTTTTCTTCTTTACTTCCATCACAAAAAGAACATCTAAAATCTTTCCCTAGAAATCAAATCAAAACAATATATACCAACCATGAAAATCTCATCATCTTCAAACTTTTTTGTTTTTTTAATGATTTTAATCTCGATTACTTTACAAATCACCCCAATCCTAGCAATCCAACGCCAAACTGCACCAGTAGCCACCACAGAGTTCATAAAAACCTCATGCAACGCCACAGTTTACCCTGTCCTTTGCTTTAATTCCCTCTATACCCAAGCAAATACCATCCAAACAAGCCCTATGCTACTAGCCAATGCCGCCCTCTCGGTGACCCTAGCCACCGCTAGGACCACCTCGGCCATGGTGTCGAGGATGTCGAAAGACGCAGGGATGCGGCCGAGGGAGGCTGGCGCCATGAGGGACTGTTTGGAGGTGCTAAGGGCCACTGTGGAGGAGCTTCAACAGTCCATCACCGAGATGGGTGACATTAAGAATAGCAAGAATTTTGGGCTACAAATGAATGATATCCAAACTTGGGTTAGCGCGGCATTGACCAATGAGGACACGTGTACAGAGGGGTTTGGTGGAAAGATCATGGATGGAAAGTTGAAGACCGTTATGAGGGGTAAAATTGTCAATATCTGTCATCTCACTAGCAATGCTTTGGCTTTGATCAACAGTTTTGCATCCCTCCATGGCTAATTAAGCAACTTCACTTTTTTTTGGTTTTGGGTGCGTTCAAGCCATTTAACCAAAAGGTAAATCATTGTATACACCTGGGAGTTTGTACTTCTACTATTACATAGATATATATTTTTCAGCGTGTGTTTGTCATATGAGCAGTTATTAACATATATTTTATTTGCGGGGCTTCCGAAAGCACATAATCCTGGGTATATGATATAAGCTCTGTAACCAAAATAGTGTTTTATAATGTATAATTTGCCAAAACGTGTGCATCTGTACTATTGATGACTAAGGTAAATTTGTATATGAATTCAGTTGTAATAATTATGTCTGGTATTGATGACCAATATATACTTGTATATTGGTTCAGTTGTTAATTAAAATTTTTAATCAAAAATATTCAAACTCTTCCTACTTTCTTCTAATGCACAAATAAAAGTATGTTCATCAGTATGTCAGTCATCAACATATATACACGATAACAACAATAACTTTTAGTGTGGGATCCACTTTTACGGGTATGGAGAGTTTTAGATATATGCACCTTCATCTTTGTAAACATCTTTGGCCAATAGACAAATTCATAACGATCTATGTTCTCCTTACATATTAGTATTTTACATTTGGGTGAAAGAAGACCCAATTAAAATCTAAAAGAAATAAGGCCCCAGAAGAAAAATCTGAAAGAAATTAGCTAAAACGAAGAAGCTAAAATCAAAAGGCACGTTGTTTGAAGTAAGCTAAGAGGCCAACAAGAGGCCAAGAGGGGCAGTAATGTAAGTGGTTGGCTCGGAGTGAGGGAAATGGGCTCGAGGGTCCTCATACTTGTCCTGCATATCAGGTCCACCAACAACAGCACCCACAAGAACATTAGGGTTCGGACTAGGTCTATAGAAGTAGGAGCTTCCTCCTAGGATTTTGGGCCCGTCCCCCCCCCCCCCCAACCCCCCCAAAAAAGGAATTCTACAAACTATCCTCAGTAACTTCTTCTATAAATAGCAATTTACCCATTAACTTTCACAACCAAGCAAGATATAATCACTTTTCTCTACCTAGAAAGAAAACTTGTTAACCCTAAGATAATGTCAAACAGGAATACCTCATCTTTAAACTATCTTCTGGCTTGTCTCACCATAATGATCTCACATTAATTCACAAATTAATCCGCGCCTAGCACTTCGATGTCTGTCTACTAAACCGGCCACCACCACAGAGTTCTTGAGAACATCATGCAAGGCAGCAACTTACCCTGACCTGTGCTACATTTCTCTCTCCACCCATGCAAATGCCATCTAAACAAGCCCTCACTCCTTAACCCACGCTGCCCTCTCGGTGACCCTCACCACCACAAGAACCACGAAGGGTGTGATGTCAAGGATCTCGAAAGGCCCCGGGCTCCAGGAGAGGGAGGTGGGCGCCCTAAGGGACTGTTTGGAGGTGCTTGGAAACTCTGTGGAAGAACTTCAAAAGTCCCTCGTTGAGATGAGTCATGTTCAAATTAACAGCAAATTAAGATTTTGGACTAAGGATGAATAACATCCAAACATGGGTCAGCGCGGCTTTGACCAATGAGGACACGTGTACGGAGGGATTTGAAGAGGAAGCCATGGATGGAAGGTTGACGAAGAGTGTGAGGAGAAGGGTTG
>JAKOGI010002977.1:0-74311 GCA_029747015.1 Carnegiea gigantea | reverse complement strand
TATATATATATATATATATAGAGGAACACACACACCCCTTAATGAGAGCTTTTCATATATATTACAAGTTTAAAAGTTTGGAATGTTCTCTATAACAGCGACAGTTGATTTTTTTTCATTTACCACATGCTTCGCACGGGTATTTTTCCTTATCCTTGGGCTAAAGTACTACTTGTTGCTTGTCACCGTTATAAGTCCGTCCGTCTGTGTGAGTGTGTGTGTGTGTGCGCGTGTATGTGTGTGTGTCTATATATATACGCACACGCACACACGTACATGTACATATACATACACACACACATTGATGAGGACTTTTCATATATATTATAAGTTAAAACTTTTAAAAATACTCTTTGTAATAATAACGATTGATTTTTAAACTTTGTTCCGTCCTTTGCATGGATTTGTTTCGTTTTCATTGGACTGAAGTATCATTTGTCACTTGTTACCATTTTATATAAGTATAAATATATATATATATATATATATATATATTTATATATATATATTTATATATACATGTAAATGGTCTCTTCAAGCATTTTTATTCACATAAGTTGTTCGTTATAACAGTTGTGAGAATGACACACAGTAAGCGCACTGGTGTTGTAATTTAGATTTGAGGATCATCCTTAAGGACCATAGTAATCTATCGACTTAATATCCACTTGAAAATGCTAAGCAATCAATCTTTTCAACGAGTTGATTTAAATATACCTACTTTCTAATTGGAAATTCAATCAAAGTAATGCATCTAGGGATTCGATTGGCCAGGTAAAGAGTTAGATCATAGAGTTATGCATGCCCTTTTCATGGATTGGATGATTCAAGCGAAAGCAATCGAGTTAAATTTTATCCTTTCTTTCGAACTAAACTAAATTGCCCAAGCGAATTCGACTAACACTCTTTCAAGTGTCCTTGATCTAATCTAGGTTAAAGATTTTGGAATGTTAAGTCTCCTATTAATATGCAATTCTCTCTCGAGTTTTGCTAGGTCAAGTTCTATCAAGGTGATCTGATAGTGACTTTCACTTTTCAGTACTTCACTCGACTACCTAATATATGCAAACAGAATTGGCCAAACTTTATTCACAACATTTCAATCTCAAGATAGAAATAAATCATTCAAATCATGGAGTAAGCACAAGATTGTAGAAATTAGGATCCAACTACAATACTATGGCTAACAAATCCCTAAATTAAATAAAACTACTCACTCATATTTCAAATTCAACTAACACAAGAGTTCAAAGATAGATTCAAAGGGAAAGAAAGCTTTACAACAATGGCAGCCCTTCAATGGTGCCACGATTTTGCCGAGCCTCCAAGAGCAAAATTCTCCCTTCAATTCTCTCTTTTTGCTCATAAAAATAAACCAAAAATTCTAACTTCTAAGAGATGAATAAGAGTGTAGTGGTGAGATGATTATGGATCTCCCCTTTTTTAGTCGAAAACACCCCTCTTAAGCACCAAAACGGAGCATCTTCAGTCATTGTACGATGGAAAATGAAGAGGTTAGCAGTTACAAGATCACCACGGTTCGTGGAGGCCACCACGGGCAGTTCGTGGTTCTTGCTGGAATTGAAATCTTCTGCTCTTCTTTTACTCCATGGGCATAGGACTTGGGGTACCTCCATGGTGAGCCAATATTCACTCAAATGAAGGTCAATTATTGGGTTAATTGGTCTAAAATCCTGAAAAAGTTATCAAAGAACCATACGCAAGTATAAAACAAGGATAGGAGTATAAATTATAACACAAAGCCCATGAATTCCCAAAAAAGTGCTATAAAATGACCCAAAAATGAAGTATATAGAAGCACTTGTCAAACTTCCCCATGCTTGAATTGTTTCTTGCCCATAAGAAACACTAAGACCAAAAATTATTCATAACCTCCTCAGGAAAGACATTGGTAGCAATTCAATGGCAAAGTTGATCCAAAGTTAGTCCAAAAGTGCCAAAATCATTTAACAAATAGGAAATGAAGTTTTCGAAATTGTTTGATAGACCACAATGTCAAGTTTGAATCAACCCCTCCAAATCATCAAATACAATCACATTGACATATAAAACAAATGGAGCCAGTAATGCCAGTATAACCTCACTGTAGTCATGTCGCACTTGGTTACTCATGTGTTTGAAAATGTAGGAAGGTTTCCTCAATTCTCATTCCATAGACTCAAATCTACCATAAGCTTGATAAGACTCTCTAATTCGCCATCACTCATATGCAATACACATTACCTAATCATGAGGACTTTAACAGGGTCATACGTAAAGGTAAGAGGGGAACAAATATTTTTAGAAATGTGGACCTAGAAGCCCTCCTCCAATGCTCTCATGCAACACTCTCCTTAAACCAATACAATTCAATAACAAACACATCCCCTTTCATAACCAAATGAAAAGAAAAAGAGTTGAAAGTCAAATATACTTTTACAATCCAAACAAGGCCAACACTCCTTTATTCTTTTTTTTCCTTTCTTTTTTTTTTTTGTTCTTTTCTCTTCTCATTTTTTTTTTAATTTTTTTACTGACAAAAGAGTTGGCCAAGGGAATACATATCAAACTTGAATTTCAACTCTTCTCTAATCTTCTTACAATAAAACAAGGGATCTCTTATACAAACACAAGAACACAAATTCCTTCATTAACTAGACCAACCAAGTCGCCAAAAAGATCGCAATGCCCCTTACTAACTCCCAATCAAACTCAATTTATAAGGATGAAATGTTTCTCTAGTCTTGGCTTAAGGGTTAGATAAATGTTTTCCCTAAGGTTATGTTCGGAGGTTCACATCAATAAAAATGGATATAAGCTCAAAGGGGTTAGCAAGGACTATGTCATGCATAACAAGGATGGCTATTTGGTGTTTTTGGTTTAACAAGTCAAGGAATGCCTCAATCATGTTGCCTAAATGCATATGTTAAGTGTGATATTAAATAAGATTCAAAGCAAGTTCTAGAAAAATGATGTCGAGGAAGAGTCGCTTATGAATTGGCAAAAGACTAAATTAATAAACTAGTCTTTAAAAGCTCAGAGACTCATGGAACATCTACCAAGGTCATACCTAGCTCATTAGGAGACACATGCCAACATTCATATAAAGAATCATGAGGCAATCAATTCGCACTCAGCGAATGTCAAAACATGAAGCTCATTTTGGTAAGCCCATTTTCAAACACTTTTATTTACAATGGGGTAAATCAAAGGGTCAATCTAAACCAAAGAAGTCTTCCTAGTTTACAAAGTTCATTATCGGAGAATTTTTTTTAGCATTTTTTAAAGTGAATGCATGCTCCTAATAAGAATACCAAGAAAATGCAAAAACCATCAAAATTACCCGAAAGTGAAAAGAAACCGAAATATGCCTCTAATAAGCTGTCACTACATGAGATTAAACCTGTTGAATTCCAAGAGTACACAACCACAAGAGGGGGTAAATTGTGGTGTTCGATTTTCGCGTACTTACTGGCAAACAACTGTAGCACTTGATTGCAGAGATTGTTTGTAACTCACAAACAACCTTACGCCTTGTTTGTAGCGGTTGTTCTCAATTGATTCAGTAGCGAAATTCAAAGTAATAAATGCGGAAATAAAGCACACACAATTTTTACGTGGAAAACATCTCTAGCCCAACTGAGGTGTGAAAAACCACGACCTACCTCGTGTAGGATTTAACCACTTCACTAATGGGCTGAAAACGTTACAAAAGCAACACTCCTTGTTACAACTTGTAACCCACGTAACCTTCTTCCCTAAGACAGGTTACACCACGTCCAATCTCACCAGATAGGACACGTCCAAAGTCCACACGACTGAGGACACACTCACTCACTTTCTGTTCTGAGAACAGGGGTACAAAACACCTTACTGGGGTGCTTCTGACTTAAGCAGATGTAAGATACAATGAAGTCCTATTATGCCAAGAAATTGAAAGCTCAGTTAAGCACAATCTTCTCACGGTTTTTCTCTTTGAAATTCAGCTCTAAAAATCTCTTACTTCTTTGTAAAAACCGGGTTGTCAAATGGGAGAGAGAATTTCAATATTTAAACGCACAACCCAACGGCTATTATTTCAAAAGATAGGAAAAAATCCTCTATTTTTAGTCGCTTAGAAGATTCATCAAAGATTTCCAACGGCTAAGAGAGAAGAGAAGATTTTCTTAAAATATCTTGGCCGAGTAGTCTAGTCTTGAAAAGGATAAAATCTTGATTTATCCCAAATTCAATCAAGACCTAAAAATAAGGGATAAGAATCTTTTCAAGAGAAATCTTTAGCAAAAACGGTTTTGCAATTTTTTTTCAAATTCAAAACGAACCTTTTTAGATCTGGCAGCCAACCGAAGTAAATTTCCAGATAAGACTGATGTAGCTGCTGCAGTTTTTGAGAACACCCTAGGCACCCTGTTTGCAGGGTTGTTTGGTAATGGTGTCCCAAAGCAACTTTTCGAAAACCGTTTTCAAGAAGTGCTAAAAATGATACTTTCAAGATTGGCATATTAACAAGAGTCTAAATAAATAAAACCTATATACCCAAGACTTCTTGTTTTGAACCAGTCAACTTGTCCAAGATTTGTAGAGCTGCTGTGAACACCAAGGCCACCTTGTTTGCTGGGGTTGTTCTTTGCATTGCTAGAGTTCAGGAACATGCCTTACAATCAACTGTCGAGGTGGTGTTCTTGACTTAATATAGAATCACCAAGTAAAACCTGTTTTGAAGACTTGTTCTCACATGTAGCAAACCAGTTAATACAATAAAGATCACAAACACCAGTTAGGCCTGTTTGGAGATCGTGTTTGGAGCAACATTACTTAGACAAAGTTTTACACTTGGATTTGTTATCATCAAAACTAAATATACTCAACAAATTCCCCCTTTTTGATGATGACAAACCAAGTGACCATATTGACAAAATTAAAAAGCTTAACAACGATTAATGCTAATAGGGATCCTCTAGGTGCTAGGTCATAGATCATATGGTCTTATTCGTATGGTCTTATTCGTATGGTCTTATTCCCCCTTTTGGCATCATTAAAAAGCATAAACAACAGTATGAATGCAAGAAAAGAAATATAGAGCATAAGGTGCAAGAAGCATCATGAAAGAGATATTGCATTAAAAACAGTACAATGCCAAAAACGAAGAGGGGAGGAGGAAACAAGAGAACAGCCTAGAGAATCAGGGTGCAGGGGGTGGTCTCGTTTGCAGAGGAGGAATGCTGGGGGCAAGAGTGGAGAGAAGGACAAGCAATTCCTCATGGCGTTTGGCGGAGAGGGCTTGCTCCTCAGCAAGAGCAGCCTTGACAGCTGAGAGCTCATCCTTGAGGCGAGCATTGTCCTCAAGAACAGCCTCAAGTTTGATGGAAGGTTGCCCAGAAACAGGTGGTCGAGGTGGTCGACGACCCTGTTTGGAGACTGACCCTTCGCCAACCTCATAGCCACACCCGAGCAGAGTGTCAATCCCAATCTCATCAACGACTTGGGCCGCCACTCGCCGTGTGAGCACTATCCCAAGGTGCTCAAACACCCTTGTCAGCAGAAACCCATATCCAAGATCATGGGCCCGGGTGGTGTTCGCAATTCGCCCTATGTGGCGAATCATGATTGCAGGAAGGTTAATTGGTTCCTCCCGATCCAGTAAATCCACCAGGCATTGATCGAGGGCATCAGCTGAGTTTCACCCTTGACCTCGCAGAATTATGTTCTTGATAGTGAACATAAACAATAGTTGGTGCAGGGAGGTCATTTCACCCTTCTTGACAGAGAGGGGTGTTCTCAGGCCCTGTTTTTGACTGAGGCGTTGGGACACCTCTAGGAGCCTGGCTGTTTCTAGGGCTGTTTTGTCTTCCCTCACATACACGTCAAAGCCTTGTGAGGGTACTCCCAAAATTTTTCCAAGTGTGGGCGCATCAGCCTGAATGCGTTGCCCATTCACAAAACTAGTCACCACCCCTTCGGTGACACTGCAGTTGGCGTAAAACTCAGCCAACTCAGGCACAGAACACCCCAACTGGGTGTTTGCAAACAAGTCGAGCCAGCCTTGGGCCCGCAACTTATTCAGGAACACCCCCAGACCCTGTTCCTCGAAAAAGCGTACATTCACTACCTTCCCCCTAACGACATTGCGCTTAAGCAACTGCGCATGTTTGTCAGACATAGGAGAGGGAGTGAACTGCTTTGGGCGTTTGGGGGCAGGAACAGAGGTGGTAGCTTCTGGTAGGGGGGCTGTTCTGGGCTTTCGCTTGAGGGGTGTTTTTGCAGGAGAGGGCTTCACAGCAGGTTTAGTGGTTGATTTTGAAGGGGCTTGTTCTTCAGAGGACTCGGAGAACACCGGTGTCCCCTGTTTGAAGGTGGTGTTCTCAGAGTCAGAACTCGAGAACCCTTCGATAGAAGAGGAGGAAATCTCCTCGATGACAGGAGCAGAGGGTTTGGAGATACGGTGAGAGGATTGAAAAGCTATTCTCGCAGATTTACGAGAAGGCTTGGAGGATTGTGGAGAAGAGGGAGTTTGAGAGGGCTGAGACCTTGGTTGTGGCCTTGTTCTTGGCGTTCTGCTACGCCTGGCCACTATTTTCACCCTTTTCCTTTTCTCTCCAGTTTGAGCGACCGGAGTGGGGGTTTCAGCCTCAGGGAGAGAATCCTTCTCTAAACTCTCCTCTGATGTCTCATTCGACTTCCCTTGGAAATCGACATCCAGATCCTCCACAAACACACCTTCGACAGAGGCAGCCCCTGTTTCAGGCGCTGTTTTAGGAAACAACCCAGAAGAACAGGGCTCAAAATTAAACCCTTCAGGGGTTTCCAAGATTTGGTCTTGAGACCCCGATAGTGTACCCTCTGACTCGACGTTAATGGGACAAGCAATTGTCCCTACAAGAAACACCAATTCCCTTCCACATTCGAAGGGAATATCAACCATCCCCATTCCCACTGAGTGTAGGGACAAGCTTTTCAGGAATTTGAAAGGCTTGTACAGGATTGGGCGAGGGGGAGCAGGGATTGAGGACGCAAGAATGAGGTCGTTTGATTGAGAGGAGTTGTTGAGAGCCATTGTTGCTAGAGGAGAGAGATTAGGGTTTAAGGCTTTGCAGGTTTCTCAGGTTTTGCAGTACTGAGAACAGGGCATATAAAAAGAGAGAGAGAGAGAGAGAGAGCACCCAAAATCTTTAGAAGATTTCTTGGTTTGCAACGGGTGTGAGAATTAAAAGCTTGTGCCTTGGGAAGGAAAAACACATCGAGCAACCAAAGGGCGTACCTGTTCTCTTCGTTATGCCTGTTCTTTGCCGTCTGATCTTGATTGGACTTAATGGTATTAAGGCGGCTTCAGTACATCCCCTTATGCTGCACTAAGTGGATAAGTAAAGACAAAATGCACGCAATTCGAGTGTATGTAATAACATCCGTTGTTAATAAGATTTGCAAACAGGGGGAGAGAACAGGGTGTAAAGGTTGATCTTACCAAACCCAGTTCATGTTCTGGAAACAGGTAACTCAGGGTGTTCTCACCAACCCTAGTTCCAGTCTATTTCTCTCAAATTGATCTCTAGCTAGTGCCTTAGTGAATATATCAGCAATTTGATTTTCCGTTGTGCAAAAATTCATAGAGATTAAACCCTTTTTAACATTATCTCTTAAGAAATGATGTCGAATGTCAATATGCTTTGTTCTTTTATGTTGACATGGATTTTTGGCAATGTTAATTGCACTTGTGTTATCACAAAAAATAGGAATGCATCCAATGTCAACACAAAAGTCCTTAAGCTGTTGCCTTATCCACAACAGTTGAGCACAACATGAAGCTGCTGCGACAAATTCAACTTCTGCTGTGGACATGGCAACTGAATGTTGCTTCTTAGTAGCCCAAGATACCAAACAAGGTCCAAGAAAGTGAGCCATACCTGAGGTACTCTTTCTATCAACTAGGAATCCAGCATAGTCAGCGTCAGCATATCCAACAAGATCAAAATTGCAACCTTTAGGATACCATAAAGCTAAATTGGGTGTATGTTTCAAATACCTTAGTGTCCGTTTAACAGCCTTAAGATGAGTTTCCTTAGGATTAGACTGAAAACGGGCACATAAACCAACACTAAAAACAATATCAGGTCTACTAGCGGTTAGGTATAAGAGTGACCCAATCATACCCCTATAGAGTTTCTCCTCAACTGAGGGACTCCCATCATCCATAACCAACTTGGTTGAAGGAGAAATAGGAGTGTCTACGGGTTTGGCCAACTCCATCCCAAAACGCTTAAGTAGCTCCTTGATATACTTTTGTTGATGGATCATGGTGCCGTTTGGAGTTTGCTTGATTTGTAAGCCTAAGAAAAAGTTAAGCTCACCCATCATGCTCATCTCAAACTCACTCCTCATCATATTTGAAAATTCATTGCATAAATCATGATGAGTTGCACCAAATATAATGTCATCAACATATATTTGGACAATCAATAAATGTTCCCCCTTAGATTTTAGAAACAAGGTATTGTCTACCTTGCCTCTTCTAAAATCATTTTCAATTAAAAAACTTGACAACCGTTCGTACCAAGCTCTAGGAGCTTGTTTTAGCCCATAAAGAGCTTTGTCAAGTTTGAAAACATGGTTAGGAAATTCACTGTTTTCAAAACCAGGGGGTTGTTTGACATACACCTCTTCTTTAAGGTATCCGTTGAGGAATGCACTTTTCACGTCCATTTGATATAGCTTGATTTCCATATGAGCTGCAAAGGCTATTAAGATTCGAATAGCCTCAATTCTAGCAACTGGTGCAAAGGTTTCTTCATAATCGATCCCTTCTTCTTGATTATACCCTTGAACAACCAGCCGTGCCTTGTTCCTAGTGACTGTTCCTGACTCATCCAGTTTGTTTCGGAACACCCACTTGGTTCCAATGATTGTTCTCTCTGCAGGTTTAGGTACAAGGTGCCATACTTTGTTTCTTTCAAATTGATGGAGCTCTTCTTGCATTGTCGTGACCCAATCTGAATCTGCAAGAGCTTCATTCACACTCTTTGGCTCAATATTAGAGAGAAAAGCATAGAAAGCACAGAAATTCTTAAGCTTAGACCTAGTTTGCACTCCACTATTAATATCAGACAGAATTTGATCAAGGGGGTGCGAACTATGGTACTTCCATGGTCGTGGAGTAAGAGGATCCACAGACCCATGCTCTACTCTAGTCGTAATATCAAGCTTACGATCATCTCCTGAGCCTGTTTCTGCACCTGTTTGTAAGCCTGTTCCTGAAGAACATGGTCCCGAACAGGGTTCAACGGTGTTTCCCCCTGTTTGGTGTTCACCTTGCCTGCTGTTCTGAGGAACACCTTCAGGAGTTGTTTTCTCCATGGTGTTCTTACCTCGTTTATCTTGGAGCAACACTTCTTTTCGAACAAGACCTAATTCAAGTTCATCTTCCTGTGCATCATTCTCACTCAACAAGTTAGATTCATTAAAAAGCACATGCACACTTTCCTCAACACACAAGGTCCTTTTGTTAAAGACTTTGTATGCCTTGCTGTGAGAAGAATAGCCAAGGAATATTGCCTCATCACTCCTAGGGTCAAACTTTCCTAAGGCATCCTTCCCATTATTATGCACAAAACACCTACAACCAAATGTTCTTAGGTGCGTAATATTGGGTTTTCTGCCCTTGAAAAGTTCATAAGGAGTTTTGTTCAAAATGGGTCTGATCATGCATCTATTTATAATGTAACATGAGGTGTTCAATGCTTCTGCCCAGAAATACCTAGGAAGACCACTAGCAATAAGCATTGTTCTGGTCATGTCTTCCAGGGTGCGATTTTTGCGCTCAACCACCCCATTTTGTTGGGGTGTTCTTGGAGTTGAGAAGTTATGATCAACACCATGTTCATTACAATAGTTGATAAAACTTGCATTTTCAAACTCAGTTCCATGATCAGATCTCAAGCTAATTAAAGAGTGTCCTACTCTCTTTTCAACCTTTTTGAGAAAGGCAATAAAATTCTCAAAGGTTTTATCTTTGGATGCCAAAAACAAGGTCCAAGTAAATCGAGAGTAATCATCCACTACAACAAGCACATACTTTTTCCCACCTCTACTGGTTACCCTCATGGGACCACACAAATCAATGTGTAATAATTCTAGAGGTCGAGTAGTGCTTACAATTTTTTCGATTTAAAAGAAGATCTGACTTGTTTGCCTTTTGCACAAGCTTCACATACCTTGTCATCATTAAATTTGATGGAAGGTAGTCCAATAACCAGGTCTTTTGAAACAAGTTTGTTTAAAAGAGTAAGGCTTGCATGACCTAGTCTCTTGTGCCAGAGCATTATGTCATCATTCACAGCACTCAAACAAGTCAGGTTGTTTTGGGGAAGAGTGGAAATACATACTTTGTAAACATTTTTGTGTCGCTTCCCCCTTAATACGACATCTCCTGTGTTGACATTGACAACCAAGCAATGTGTTCGTGAGAACACCACTAGGTTGTTCTTGTCACACAGTTGGGACACACTTAGTAAATTATGCTTTAAACCATCAACTAAGTGCACATTATCAATTGAGTGGGAGAGAGTTTTACCAATGCTACCTACACCGACAATTGTCCCAGACTTGCCGTTGCCAAAAGCCACGCTCCCACCGGTTGAAGCTGTAAGTGAGAGAAAGTTTGATTTTTCTCCAGTCATATGCCGCGAACACCCACTATCAACATACCACAGCTGCCTGTTTTCAAGGTTGTTTTCTGATCTGTTTGACAGGGTGTTTCTTACCCTGTTTGCTGGGTTGTTTGTGGGGTTGTTCTCTCTCACTTCAGCCTGCAAAACAAATCACAGGTTAGTTTTGGGAACCCAGATCCACTTGGGTCCCATTCTTTTAGACAAGTAAAGCTCATCTTTTCTAATCCAGATTTGTTTCACATACCTTTCATTTTTTTCAATGACATACCTTCTCAAAGGACATGAATATCGATAGTGACCAGTTTTACCACAATGAAAGCAAACAATGTTTTCAGGTAATCCCACATACTTTCTATGAATTGGGTAAACTGTTCGTTTAGGCTTATATCCAAGTCCCTTTTTGTTTCGACTGTGGTGAGTGTTTAACCAATCAAGGGCTTGTGAGGACTTGTTCCAGCGCTTGGTTGTGATAAGCTCGGTTTCCAGTTTTTCTATATTAGCATGCAAACCCTTGTTCTCCCTGAGCAAGGACTCAACCATTCCTTCCACCTCAAAGAGTTTTTCCTCCATTCGAGAATAATCTCCTTCTTTTATAAAGAGGTTTTCTTTGAGCGTATTAATATTTTCATGTAAGCCCAGTTTTTCATTTTTAAGGATCTCATTTTCTAGTTCTAGGTCTCGGACATCTCGTTTCAATTCAGCACAAGTATCCATCAAGGTATACAAAAGTTCTTCGAGAGTTGCTTTATTGAGACCACGTACCTTGTTCTTGAGATCAGTAAGACTGTTTGTTGATTCATCATCTGAATCCGTGTCACTTTGTGCCATGAGAGCTACAGCATCTTCCTCAGTTTCAGACTCACCTTTATCCTCAGAGGAATCTCCCCAAGCAGCAAGCATAGCCTTCGAGAATCGTCTCCCAGAACTGCTTGCAGCTTGTTTTCTACCTTGTTTCCTGGGGTGTTCTTGCTCTTGCTCTTCTCGAAGTAGTGGACAGTTCTTCACAATGTGATCGGTTTGCCACACTTGAAACACCCTGTGAACTGTTCTCGGGGGGTGTTTCTGGACTTACTGAAGTCTTTTCTTTTGCTGTTTTCTTTGACCTTTTTGAAGAGTTTCTTGAACTTTCTTGTCATTAAGGCCATATCTTCATCTTCAAGGTCAGAGTCAGTGTCCTCATGTGCTTTCAAGGCAAGCCCACGATCCTTCTTCTGCTCCTCTTTTTGTTGTGAGTTCTTTCTGAGTTCATAGGTTTGAAGATTGCCAATCAACTCGTCGAGGGTGATCTTGTTCATGTCTTTAGCTTCTTGGATGGCTGTCACCTTCGCTTCCCAAGACCGAGGCAAAATCCTTAGAATCTTCCTCACCAGCTCTTCTGTGGTGAAGGATTTTCCCAGGGATTTTAGCTCGTTTGTTATGTGGGTGAAGCGTGTGTACATATCCATCACGTTTTCACGATCACCCATATCAAACAACTCATATTGCCTCATAAGTAGCTCAATACGTGATTGTTTGACTTAACTTGTTCCTTCATGAGCAACTTGCAGGGCGTTCCAGATAGCTTGGGCTGATTCACACTCAGAGATGCGAGTGTATTCATCGGGTCCTAGGCCAAAATATAGAAGCTTTTTGGCCTTGGCATTCTTTTCCATTTTCTTATAGTCTTCACCATCAAACTCTATGGGTTCCTTGGGAACCTTCTTACCATCTTCAAGCACCTTGGTGGGAACAAGGGGCCCGTTCTTGATGAGCATCCATAATTCATAATCTTCTGCCTGAATATAGTTCTCCATCCTATTCTTCCACCAACTATAATGTTGGCCGTTGAAATAGGGTGGACGAGTAATGGATTGCCCTTCAAGGATTCCTTGTGGTGTACTCATCTTCAGAATCTCTCAAGGTGTTAGCCCTTTTGAGAGAACCCGCTCTGATACCACTTGTTGAATTCCAAGAGTACACAACCACAAGAGGGGGGTGAAGTGTGGCGTTCGGTTTTCGTGTACTTACTGGCAAACAACCGTAGCACTTGATTGCAGAGATTGTTTGTAACTCACAAACAACCTTACACCTTGTTTGTAGCGGTTGTTCTCAATTGATTCAGTAGCGAAATTCATAGTAATAAATGCGGAAATAAAGCACACACAATTTTTACGTGGAAAACACCTCTAGCCCAACTGAGGTGTGAAAAACCACGACCTACCTCGTGTAGGATTTAACCACTTCACTAACGGGCTGAAAACGTTACAAAAGCAACACTCCTTGTTACAACTTGTAACCCACGTAACCTTCTTCCCTAAGACAGGTTACACCACGTCCAATCTCACCAGATAGGACACGTCCAAAGTCCACACGACTGAGGACACACTCACTCACTTTCTGTTCTGAGAACAGGGGTACAAAACACCTTACTGGGGTGCTTCTGACTTAAGCAGATGTAAGATACAATGAAGTCCTATTATGCCAAGAAATTGAAAGCTCAGTTAAGCACAATCTTCTCACGGTTTTTCTCTTTGAATTTCAGCTCTAAAAATCTCTTACTTCTTTGTAAAAACCGGGTTGTCAAATGGGAGAGAGAATTTCAATATTTAAACGCACAACCCAACGGCTATTATTTCAAAAGATAGGAAAAAAATCCTCTATTTTTAGTCGCTTAGAAGATTCATCAAAGATTTCCAACGGCTAAGAGAGAAGAGAAGATTTTCTTAAAATATCTTGGCCGAGTAGTCTAGTCTTGAAAAGGATAAAATCTTGATTTATCCCAAATTCAATCAAGACCTAAAAATAAGGGATAAGAATCTTTTCAAGAGAAATCTTTAGCAAAAACGGTTTTGCAATTTTTTTTCAAATTCAAAACGAACCTTTTTAGATCTGGCAGCCAACCGAAGTAAATTTCCAGATAAGACTGATGTAGCTGCTGCAGTTTTTGAGAACACCCTAGGCACCCTGTTTGCAGGGTTGTTTGGTAATGGTGTCCCAAAGCAACTTTTCGAAAACCGTTTTCAAGAAGTGCTAAAAATGATACTTTCAAGATTGGCATATTAACAAGAGTCTAAATAAATAAAACCTATATACCCAAGACTTCTTGTTTTGAACCAGTCAACTTGTCCAAGATTTGTAGAGCTACTGTGAACACCAAGGCCACCTTGTTTGCTGGGGTTGTTCTTTGCATTGCTAGAGTTCAGGAACATGCCTTACAATCAACTGTCGAGAGGGTGTTCTTGACTTAATATAGAATCACCAAGTAAAACCTGTTTTGAAGACTTGTTCTCACATGTAGCAAACCAGTTAATACAATAAAGATCACAAACACCAGTTAGGCCTGTTTGGAGATCGTGTTTGGAGCAACATTACTTGGACAAAGTTTTACACTTAGATTTGTTATCATCAAAACTAAATATACTCAACAAAACCTAAAATGCAACTCTAAATGCAATCATTAACAATATGCACAATACATACACATGTACACACCAAACCAAATCAGGCATCAGACGCCATCAATTAACTGACTAACTCCCTCATGCTTGAAAAAAGCATTGTCCTCAATGTGAGCACAGATGTAGAAAAGCGAATGGAGAGTAACAAGAAGCAATCAGAAGGAAGGTGGGGAAGGAGGGTGGGGAGGTTGACCATAAAAGATATGCCAATCTCTCCAGGTCTCAAGGCATGCCTTATAGTCCTGAACATATTGGATCTGGGTAGTAAGCATCCCATGGAGTTCGTTGTGCCGTTCTTGGACAAAGTTACAAAGAGCAGTGTTCTTAGAGCCAACATAGACTTGAAGGGACACTTGCTCCTCCTGAATGGACCTAAGGGTATTCTGAACTTCTTCATAGTCAAGGGAGGATGGCTGAGAGGAAGAGCTAGGTCCGGCTTAACAAGTAAATGGGAGTGGAGGAGGCGCGGGGCGAGCAACCTCACCATCACCAGGTACCCAATAAAGGTTATCTCGATGAAGTAAGGTGGTTTGCTCAACATTGGAAAGCGACAAAAGCCGATCTTCGGGATAAATCCAGTATAAACGTCTAGCCTCTACTTTGTAAAAATTCATTACCTCAAAAGCAGCTTGATCAAGCCACTTGGACCCAGAAACTTGATCCTCAGGATTGGGTTCAACACCTAAGGATATAGAAATGGTGGTGATTGTACCCCCAATGACTATTCTACCCTTAGTGCTGACTACTGCCCTATACAATTATTGGGCCAAGAACGCCTCATGATCAATTTAGGTACCATCTAGCATACAAGATGGGATGTATAACTTAGACAATCTAGGAACATTCAAACTATCATCTCGAGCAAAGAAATAACAAACGAGAATACGCTGAGCTACCCGAATGCAAGGGTTCCTAATATGGGTGCATTTGGAAGAACTAGTGTTGTACCTGAAATCCCTCGAATGCTCACCCTAAAATGTATTCGAGTTGAATTCACAAGGAACTTGACGGTTTGGTAAGTCCAAGCTAGGTGGAAAATCAAATATGTTATTAAAGACACTTAGTTTAACTCATAAATCTGCCCTTCCAAATGAAATGAAATATACCCTGCTTGACATTGAGGCCCTCAAGTGACCTCAATATGCAAAGTACTCAGAAATTCAAGTGTAAGGTCCCAATATATATGCTCTTTCATTTCAATAAAGTGCTCCATACGCCCTTGAGCAAATAACCACCTTATGTCATCCAATAATCCAAATGGCCCAACAATTCCTCATCATAATAATGGGTTGCCACAACAATTCTTTCACGCAAGCAATATATCTAGCAATATATTCGGTGTTAGTCAAACCAAGAGGATGAGGAACATTACCTCTGGTCCATGCATTAATGAAAGTACGGGAGGTCCGTTGAGTCCGTGGTGGCACTTGGCTAGATGTCCCCTCCTCTTTGCTCCTTTGTCTCCTATTGGATGTCATGGATGTAAAAATGTGAGAAATTGGAATAAAAGCCTCAAGAATAAGGTATGAGAAACGAAAATGAAGAATTTGAGTGAAAAAGAGGAGAAGTTTGAGGTGGAAAAAAATGGTTATGGAGGAATGGTGAAAGGAATATGAATAAGGGACAGAAAATGCAAAAGAGGATGAATTGTGTGTGAAAAAGTGAGAAATTTAGAGAGAGGAGAAGAGTTGGAGTGAAAATGGAGTGATTAGAAAAACAAAATTGGAAGAAAATGGTGAGGAATTGAAGGTTTAACAATGGAGGGTTTAGAGAGGGAAAGTGGGAGGTCGAGAGAGAAAGTCCAAAGGAAGAAGGTGAAAATGGAAAGATGGGAAGGTTTTCACGGTCAAAAACCCTTGACCGCGAGCCGCAGCAGCCCACCACAGTCCATGGACGACACCATGGTCTAACTGTGGTAGCTGTTCGCAGAAATTTTTCTTTGGACGAGGCAGGTATGCTACGGATCATAGTTTGAAATATGGTCAGCCCATGGCACATCAAAAAAAATGTTAACTTATTGAAAAATTGACCATGGCCCATATTAGTGAATACTGATGGTCCATGGTGTCATCCGTCAGGAACTGTTGAACACTCGTGCCCCCTTTTTTTCATTTTCTCTTTCTTTTTGTTAAGAAGTAAAGACAACTTAAAGATGAAGATGAAAGTAATAAAAGGACTTGGGTTGCCTCCCAAGAAGCACTCTTTTAAAGTGAAAAGCTTGACTGTGCGTCTATGTGCACTCGGGATCGATAAGCGTATAAATAGTGGCCTTTTCAATAGGGTCGCCCACAGGATAAGGCTTAAGCTGTTGTTCATTTACCTTAAATGCATCGGTGGATTCACTTCATACATCTACTGCACCATGAGAATGAACCTTGATGACTTGAAATGGTCCTGACTATCGGGATTTCAGCTTACATAGAAATAATTTTAGCTTAGAATTGACCAAAAGGACCATGTCACCATCCTTAAATCTCTTCTTCAAAATGTGCTTATCATGCCATTGCTTGGTCCTCTCCTTGTAAATGCAAGAACTCTTATAAGCCTCTAACCTTAACTCATCAAGTTCACATAATTGTAAAGACCGCTTCTTACTGGCCATCTTAAGATCAAAATTGAGCATCTTAATTGCCCAATAAGATTTGTGCTCCAACTCGACTGGCAAATGACAAGGCCAAACACTTAATGGTGTGGGGTAGTGCCTAAATGAGCCTAGTAAGCAGTTCGGTAGGCCTAAAGAACATCATCAAGTTTCAAAGACCAATCTTTTTGGGATCTATCCACCATCCTCTGCAAAATACTGTTCAATTCCCAGTTAGGTAGCTCGACCTGGCTACTCATTTAGGGATGATAAGGTGCAGCCACTATATGAAAGACCCCATACTTCTTCAAAAGTGATTCAAGTGGCTTGTTGCAAAAGTCATTGTCACTTAAACAACCTCTCGGTGTGCCAAATCTCGTAAAAATATGTATCTAGAGGAAGTTTATGACAACCTTAGAATCATTGGTTGGGGTGGCAATGGCTTCCACCCACTTAGAGACATAGTCAAGTGCAACAAGGATGTAGAGATTGTTATGGAAAGGAGGAAAGGGGCCCATGAAGTCAATCCCCCATATATCAAACCACTCCACCTCAAGAATGCCACTTTGAGGCATCTCATATCGCTTGGAAATGTTCCCTGTTCTTTGGCACTTATCATAAGTCATGATAATTTTTCTTGCATTTTTAAAGAGAGTGGGCCAATAGAAACCTGCTTGGAGTAGCTTTGCAATAATCTTGTTCGGGCTAAAGTACCCACCATAAACCGAAGCATGGCAATGGTGTAGGACACTATAAACTTCATCCTTCGATAAACATCTTTTATATATCCCATCTTCACATAGCTTGTAGAGAAGAGGTTCCTCCCACATGTAATATTTGGCATCAAAAAAGAATTTGTTCCTTTGTTGATAAGATAATCCAGTAGGCAGTACCCCACACACCTTAAAAATTACCAATTAGCATACTATGGGGTGGCTTGGTGAGAAATGGCAAGTAGTTGATCATTTTAGAAAGAATTATCAATTGGGAGCTCTTCACTAGGAGTGACCTCGGGGCCTAGGCGAGATAAGTGATCTATCACCACATTCTCCATTCCAGACTTGTCTTTAATCTCTAAATTCAACTCTTGGAGGAGAAGAACCCATCGGATGAGGCTGGATTTGGAGTCGGACCTCTTCTTTAGGTGCTTCAAAGCAGTATGGTTAGCGAAAATAATGACATTAGAATTTATCAATTGAGCCCAGAACTTTTCCAAGGCAAACACAACCGCTAGGAACTCCTTCTCCATCTGGCATAATTTACTTGAGCCTCATCAAGAGTTCGGCTTGCATAATGAATAGCATGTGGCTTGTTATCCTTTCTCTGGCCTAGAACTGCCCCTAATGCAAAATCGCTTCCATCACATATCACCTCAAAAGGAAACCCCCAATCCATGGCTTGCATCACAGGAGCCGTAATCAATGCCTCTTTTAACCTAAGGAAAACACTAAAGCATTTTTCATTAAAATCATAAGGCACATCCTTGACAAGCAAATGGATGAGTGGTTTTACAATTTTTGAAAAATCTTTTATGAGCCGCCTGTAAAACCAACAAGTCCAAGAAAACTCCTTACACTCTTTACAGAAGTTGGTGGGGGTAATTTTTCAACCGCCTCCACCTTTGCTTTGTCAACCTCAATATCCTTATTAGAGACAATATGACCTAAGACAACCCCCTCTTGTACTATAACATAGCACTTTTTCGAATTCAAGATCAAATTTATATCTTCACACCGTTACAAGACTTTGGCTAAATTATTTAAGTAATGGTCAAATGTTGTACCATACACCAAAAAACATCCATAAAAACCTCCATTATGTCCTCAATAAAATCAGAGAAAATAGCCACCATACAGCGTTGAAAAGTAGCGGGGACATTACATATATCAAATGGCATTCTTCTACAAGCAAATGTACCACAGGGACAAGTAAAAGGGTCTTTTCTTGGTCACTAGGATGAATAGGGATTTGAAAGAAACCTAAATACACATTTAAGTAACAAAAATATGAATTTGTGGGCAACCTTTCAAGATTTGGTCTATAAAGGGAAAGGAAAAATGGTCATTGCGGATGACCTTATTCAATTTTCGATAGTCAATACGCATACGCCATCCCGTGACGGACCAAGTAGGAATTAGCTCACTATTCTCTTTTTTTATGACCATCATCTCCCTTTCTTAGGCACTACATGGACCAGACTTACCCACTTGCTATTGGGGATACGGTAGATAATGCCGGCTTTAAGTAGTTTCAAATTTCCTTCTTGACTACCTCTTGCATATTAGGGTTCAATCTTTTTTGGTGCTCAATTGAGGGCTTATGGTCATCTTCCATCAAAATACGATGCATGCACACAGACAAGTGAATTCCTTTTAGATTATCAAGAGTATATCCTATGACCTTACGATGCATTCTAAGTACTCTAAATAAAGAGTCAATTTGAGATGCACTTAGAATTGCATTAACAATCACAAGATAAGTAGAATTAGGCCCAAGAAACTCATACCTCAAAGAGGAATAGAGAGGTTTCAATTCCACCTTACGAGCACGCTCCTCATCAGATGAGGGCTTCACATCACTCACCAAGAATTTCGCTTTAGCCAGTGTAGGTGGAACTTCTAGAGAGGCTTCCAAGAATTGAGCACACATTGCTACTTTAGGATTTGCATCCTTAGTAGAACTATCATTCAACATACAATACTCAAGAGGGTCATCGGGTTCAAGGTTAGAAATTGTTTCTCATACCAAACTATCAACCACATCAATCATATGACATTCATCAGAAATGGAAGGAAGTTTAGAAGCCTTAAACAAGTTGAACTCTATATTATCATCTCCCGCATCAAAAGACAATTCATGATTTTTGACATCAAAACGGCACCCAGCGGTGGCCATGAAAGGCCTCTCAAGAATGATGGGGGTGTGCGTATCCTCATCTGTCTCAAGTATCACAAAGTCTACTGGCACATATAGATCTCCCACCTTAATTAGGACATTGGGCATTTTACAGAATGGTCCGCTAATTGTAGGGAGAATGTGGTGGGTCTCATTTCTCCTAAATCTAACTTTTGACACAAAGAAAGGGGTATTAGACTCACACTTGACCCCAAATCACATAAAGCACATTCAATAGACATATTCCCTAACAGACAAGGAATTCAGAAGCTATCGAGTTCCTTAAGCTCAGCGGGAAGCTTGTTTTGGATCGCGGCACTGCACTGCACTCTTCAGTCAAGGCAACAGTCTCATGCTCTTCTAGTTTTATTTTGTTAAACAAAATATCTTTCAAAAACTTTGCATAAGAAGATATTTGAGACAAGGAGCAGTAAATGGGATATTAATGTAGAGTTTCTTCAAGACCTCTAAAAACTTCCCAAATTGTAAATCAAGCTTAGCCTTAGCCATTATTTAAGGGAATGGTAAAGGTGAAGTACAAGGTTTGAGGGAAGTTTGCTTAGGGTCTTTAGGAACCACATTAGTATCCTTCACAACATCATCATCATGCAAATCAGTAAAGGGAATAGACACCTCTTTTTCAACAATCTCAACATTATCATCATGCTCATCATGCAAAGACTCATCATTGCTTACCCCCTTAGGTGCCTCAAGTTGTTTACCCCCTCTTAGGATCACGATAGTCCATTGCTCCCTAGGATTTGGCTCTGGCTTACTTGGGAGTCTGCCAGGGGGTATAGATGAACAGCTAGCTTGTTGGGCAATTTGAACTTCCAACATCCTGTTATGGGTAGTAAACACATCAACTTTAAAGACTAATTGCCTTATATACTCATCTTGCTTTTGTTATGGCAAAAGCATACTGTCTATCATAGCCTCTAGGTTGGACTTTTGGGAAGCTTGTTCGAGAAAGGAAGGTCTTTGAAATCCCGGGGGTTACGTAGCATTCATTTGGGGCATGATGGAAGAGTTAGGCCCATATGAGAAACTTGAGTAATTCCTCCAACCCGGGTTGTAAGTATTAGAAGAAGGGTCATTTATCGGTCTCGGATTAAAATTGTTGACATATTTGACTTGGTCGCTAGTGTTTTGGGCAAAAGGACTCCCAACTTGGCAATTCTTAGTCAAATGGTCAATGGAATCACATATTTCACATGATAGGGGAGGGGCACTAGAATTTACAGCATTCACATTTAAGCATTCTGACCTTTGTGTCATAGCGTCTACTTTAGCATTAAATACAGTAAGTGCATCAACTTCAAACTTACCTCCAACCCCCTTGGGTTGGTGTTGTTCGTTGGACCATTGAAAATTATTAAGCGCCATCTTCTTAATCAAATTGTAGGCCTCATCCTTAGTCTTATTCATCAAGGTTTCCCCTGCCACCGCATAAATAGTGGACCTTATAGGTTGGGTTGCTCCATTGTAGAAGGCTTGAATAATCATCCATTTTTGAAGGCCATAGTGAGGGCACAACTGCAACAAGTCTTTGAACCGCTCTCAAGCCTCATAGAGCTTACCATTATCCCTTTGGGTAAAGGTAGTGATTTGGTTCCTCAAGCTTGGCGTCTTGTTTGGTAGGAAGAATTTGATAAGAAAGGCTCTAGTAAGCTCATCCCATGTGGTGATGCATCTAGGATGCAAAGAATGAAGTCATGCTCTTGCCTTGTCCTTAAGTGAAAACGGAAATAACCGCAATTGAATGGCATCGTTAGACACACTGTTGAGCTTCAATATGTCACACACCTCTAAAAAGACCGAGAGGTGTAAGTTAGGGTCTTCTAATGGGGTGCCGCTAAATTAGATTGTTGCACCATGGAAATAAGAGTCGGCTTGATCTCAAAATTGTTTGCCTCCACGTTAGGATGAGCAATGCTTGAGGCTATGCCTTGGACTCCTGGGGTAATGAAATCTTGAAGCGTCCTTCTTTGCTCACCTCCTCCTCCCGCCATTGTTGGTAAGTCTTAGCGCCTTTGTTTCTCAAGTATTTGCTTTTTCCACCTTAAACAAAAAGTCCTCTCAATCTCAGAATTGGGTTTATACTGAAATGGACTTCGTATAAAAGGGAAAATTCCTACGAGCACAATCACTAATATTACCAATGCAATCAAAAAAGAAAAGAAAAATAAAGTAAAACACTTAGTCAATTTCGCAAATTAAGTTAATAGTTAACAACTTGGTCCCCGGCAACGGTGCTAAAAACTTGACATGCTGCAAGCGCACGAGACTTGTAGTTTAGATTAAAGGATCATCCTCAGGGACCATAGTAATCCATTAAGTCAATGTGCTATTAAAAATGCCAAGCAATCAATCTTTTCAATGAGTTAATTTAAATATACCTACTATCAAATTGGAAATTCAATCAAAATAAAGCATTTAGGGATTCGATTTGCCAAGTAAAGACTTAGATCATGGAGTAACGCATGCACTTTCCACGGATTGGATGATTCAAGGAATTGTAATCAAGTTAAAATTAACCCTTTCTTTCAAAATAAATTAAATTGCCTAAAAAATTCAACTAACACTCTTTCAAGTGTCCTTGATTTAGTCTAGGTTGAAGATTTATAAATGCTAAGTCTCCTCTTAACATGCAATTCTCTCTCGAGTTTTACTAGGTCAAGTTCTATCAAGGTGATCTAATAGTGAGTTTCACTTTTTAGTATTTTACTCCACCACCTAATATAAGCAAGCAAAATTGGCCAAACTTTATTCACAATATTTCAATCTTAAGACAGAAATAAATCATTTCAATCATGGAGTAAGCACAAGATTGCAGAAATTAAGGATCCAACTACAATACTATGGCTAACAAATCCATAGATTAAATAAAACTACTCATATTTCAAATTCAACTAACACAAGCGTTCAAAGATAAATTCAAAGGGAAAGAAGCTTTGCAATAATGGCAGCCCTTCAGTGGTGCCACGATCTCCAAGCCTCCAAGAGCAAAATTCTCCTGTCAATTCTCTCTTTTTGCTCCTAAAAATAAACTAAAAATTCTAACTTATGAGAGATGGATGAGAGAGTAGTGGTGAGATGATGATGGATCTCCCCTTTTTTAGCTAAAAGAGACCCCTTTCAAACACAAAAAGTGAGCATCTTCAGCCGCACAATGAAGGAAGATAAAGAGG
This sequence comes from Carnegiea gigantea, assembly GCA_029747015.1. Classification (NCBI taxonomy): domain Eukaryota; kingdom Viridiplantae; phylum Streptophyta; class Magnoliopsida; order Caryophyllales; family Cactaceae; genus Carnegiea; species Carnegiea gigantea. Next base: position 51,546 of record JAKOGI010002977.1, on the reverse strand, counting down.
TTAGCAGTTATAGGATCACCACAGTCTTTGGAGGCCACCATGGGCAGACCATGGTTCTTGCTGGAATTGAAATCTTCTGCTCTTCTCTTGCTCCACAGGCATAGGACTTAGGGCACCTCCGTGGTGGGCCAATATGCACTCAAATGAGGATTAATTGCTAGGTCAAATGGTCTAAACTCCTGCAAAAGTCACCATAGAACCATACCCAAGCATAAAACGAGAATAGGATCATAAATTATAATATAAAGCCCATGAATTCCCAGAAAAGTGCCACAAAATGACCCAAAAATACAGTATATTGAAGCACTTATTAAAGAATTTGACCTTGACATATGTTTCTTCTATGGGAGTACAGTTTATCATTTTTAATAAGATAATATGCAACATCCAAACCACTTTATTTAACAAAGCCAATTTATAATAATTATAAAAATTCCAAAAAATTTACAGTAGTATATCTCCTGTACATCTAATACTCAATTTCCCGCCTATCAAATGCAAAAACATTTAGACTTGTCTAACGTTTAAAATATCTAATACAATTGAAATGTTTGATCCCTCTAACTTCCACCTCCCAGCCGCCCTACTTAGGCTAATCCCACGAGTCCACGACTAGAAAGCAAGAGAAGAGAAATAGTCATGGAGTCATTTGAGTGAGAAAAGTAGAAGACTGACAACTCAGCCCCTTGTTACCCTGCCAAACCCTAATCGCCGCCTTACCAATGGCCCTTCACCGACTCAGCGACCACCGTCAGCCGCACGCGCTCGCTCACTCCCCCACCTCTTCTCATCTCGATTTCTACCTCTCTAGCTGCAAACATGCCGATCTCATCGTATTGAAGACGAAGACTATGGCACAACCATAGCCGGTAACTCGGCAAGTCAAGCCCCTCCATCGCACCATTGTCGGACCCCTTTTCGCATAAGGTGACCAATCTGCAGCTCTATTTCACCGGAGAAGAGCAACAGACATGGTGGTATGTATCTGACTTTCTCCCACTCCCCCGCTGCCTCCGGTGATCTCTACCCGATCTAAGTGATGGGAAGAATTGGAGTTTTAAATTTATAACCCCAAGCGCAAGGTTGTACCGTTGAGTACTTAGGGTGTCGTCCGCTGGGAGTTAGGTTTCATTTACTGAGATTAGCTAGAGCGACTCAATCTAGGCCAAGAAGAAAGGAAATGAAAACAAGGCTAAACTAAGCTAATAAAGCAAAAGAGGTGGCTTGAGACTATGGTTTGACCAATTAACTAATTAAATAGACAAGGTGAGTTCTAAGCTACCTGACCTTAGCTAAAAACAAGAGATGGTCGGTTCCACCTTCGAAGACCACCCAAGCCCTCTCTCAAGGACCATGAGCTAGTCTAATTAGTTTAACCGCCTATTTTCATGGGGTTACCCAATTAGACCACAAATTTAACAACCCTCAGACCTAGCTAAGATCAGGACTATTTTCATGTCCCAAACCCGGCTATCCCCTCTCCCACACTAGCTAATGGACCCCACCTCTTGGCATAAGTTAATCGCCCAAAAATATAGATGAAAGCTCTTCCAAGCATTTCAACGAACACTTAGGGGGCGTGAGGAAAAACTCTACATTCTAAGTATATGTCGGGTACGGTTAAGCCTAATCCTGGCCTAATTAGCCATCAAGAGGCTGATCACATTCCAAGCCAACCAAAATTAACTAATCATCACAAAATATAATTGAACCTAATTACAACTGAACACACAAACATGAACACAAACATGAACTAGCATGGAAATTAAAGCTATAACAAAATTTAACAAACTAATAAGCATGAATTAACAACAGAAACGAAACATTTAGCTAAACAATATCAAGCAAAACAACAAATCAAACATAATCAAAACAAGAACAAAACATACAAAAATAGAGAGAGAAAGAGAAGAGGAAACTTAGGTTGATTAAATGAACTTAAGAATCCACAAGCTTGAATCTCACTAATCTAATTCCCCCAAATGAGGTTTTTATTGGCTAAACCTAACCTAAATCCACTCTAAAAATCGCCAGAGAGGAACCCCCCAAAAAGTCCCAAAGCAAGCCCCTTTTATACGAAAGCCAGGAAAACAAAACAGCATGCAGTAGCTAGGGGGCCGATGGCCAGTGGTCGCCAGTGGTCGCTGGCAAGCTATCGGCTGGGCGACCGTCGTCGCCAGCTTCTAGCTGGCAGCTGTGGTGGCTGGGGCGCGTGACGGTTGTTGTGCAGTCGACTGGCCCTCCGTGACGCGTTGCTTTGTCTGCTTCTTTTGTTCTTTTTTGCTCCTTTTCACGGCATTTGCTTGGTTGATCTTATTACCTACAAAAGTAAATAAAACGAGTGAAAATTCTACATATTATATTATTATACGAGCTAAAATTAGGTAAAAGAGACACGTAAAATACAACAAATTAGCACCTAATACTAACCGATATCCCATGTCCGGATCCGCGTCGGATCGTGTCGACACGGGTGCGACACCCTATTCAGCCGAGTCCGGGTAATGTAGGTCTCCAGAAGGCCAACAAGAACTACTTTATTCTTCCAAAATATAGAACTAATCTCTGTCTGCTTAGTAGGGTCATTCATGTACCACCCATTCCATCCAAAGATGTTGATATCATTGTTTTTGAGCAAATAATTTTCTACCTATACTCTGTGATGTATTTCTCTTCTTGCTTCCACTTAAGACTACTTGAGTAGCTCTAGCATTCTTTAAAGCATGAAAGGAATCCCTCAAGGAAATACCTCTTGATTGAGAACCTTTCTATCTTCCCTACGACCTTAAAACCAGAGCTATTAATAGATTTGTGAGATTTAGAGTCACTATGGTCCTTTACACTAGTTGTAATTTGACTAGGTTAGAGTTGATTATCTTCTTCTGAAAAATTGTTAGATTGAGATGGAGAGTTTCCTTCCATTATAATCTAAACTATGACATCTTCAACAAAGTAAACTATCTCATTAGAGGAATTATCCCCATTAATTAGCAGGAGTCTTATCCTTCCATATCCAACTGCTGCTTGGCCTTTTGCATTCCTTAGCTTCAGGCCCTAAGCCTTCACATCTAGGCAATAGTACGAGACATATTCATACCAAATAGATTATTTATATAACTCTTCCCATTTGGCACATTTATGGAGACTTCATGAGGTAGGTATGTCCTTAAATAAAACTCAATAAGCACATAGGCATATGATATCTTTTTCGACTATGAGATCTATTGGTTAGCATATAAGGGAATGCCAACTAGACTTATAATCTTACTCAAAGTACTAGTTGGCCAAGCATGTAAACATAAATCCAATAGATGGATCAAAAGAGGCATACTGTAGCTAGTTCTTCCTTAGCAAAACTAAAGCTAACAAACCACTTTTTAATAATCAAAGCTCTTATACCCAAGGTCCGGGTTCCTTCTTTTAAAATTTTATCTGTACCCTTCGGAGCATCAAAATAGAATAATAATTTAGCCATTCTTGTACATATAGATGCTGGGCTTGGACACATGCTTCCAGAATTAAACCCTAGATATCACATCTATTTCATTACTAATGACACCACTAAAGCATTTGGCCAGAACTCAATTTTCTCTTGCGCATCCTCATTACTAATGACATCACTAGATATCACATCTATTTCATTAGGACACACAAATCTAAGTTTCAGACCATTTTGTGAACTTGAATTAGCACAAACAAGCTAGCGGAAGTTAGGTCTAAGCCCATGCTTCTTTAATAGGACATCATTATGGATAATAGATTCATTAACCATTTCTATCTCCTTGGAACTGTTGCTCTTTGCCTTAACCTCCCTCTCACTTTCAAACATTTGGAAGGTCATTAGTTTTAATACGGTGCTTCTCTTTGTCAATTATACAGAGCCCTCTTTTTGTAACTTGTATATTATTTTTTTACATACTCAATTTATATTTATAATTAGCGAAATATACAAATGACACTTCAAAAATCTTGAATCTTTTACTAGTTAATGATATCAAGAGATTTACTTATCTAATAATTCATATTTTATGTGTAACTTTATCCTTCATTTTACCTACTTTTAAGTCTTTGAAATATATTTTTATGAATAAGTAATGCATATTGTATATGATTTTCAGGTGGAAATAAAATAAATGAATTTGAGCACGAAATTGATCAAATCGAATCGGTTTTGTTCAAGCTCCCAAGTGTACATGCTCAGAAGCCCAGCAGTAAATTAAGGAAAAAAAAGGAAAACGTCATGCACGAAATGGGCCAGACCCGCGGCCCAAAGCACCAGACAGAAGCCCTACCAGCGCTGCATTTCTCTCTTTCTCACGTTGGGCCTTCCGTTCTGATCTCCATGGGCCGCCTTCCTCTGCTTAGGCCTGCTCTGCACCTTAGCCTTCTTCTTTCTCTCCGTGCTCTCTCTCCCATTTGGGCTGGCCCGTGGCCTAGCTGTGCTTCCCAGCCCCTCTTTCTTCCTCACTCACCCCCTCAGACTGGCCTATTCGTCCACAGCCCGTTGGCCTAGCTCAACATTAGCCCCAACCTCTCAAAGTGCTACCATTTTCCATATGAGCTAAGCGACCTAGTCAAGGCTAATTAATTAAATTAATTTTAGCTAAAGACTAACCTTTTCTTTTGTAATATATAACAGCCAAGAATTAATTGAAATTAATTTTTATTAATTTTTAGGCACCAAAAGGGGTTGGATTTCTACTATAAAATGGGATCAAGGTTGGGAAAAAAATGCATTCATCTATTCACCCATTCAAGCATCCAAGCATTCTTCTATCTCCTATCTTCTTTTTTTTTTTTTCTAGAGAGAAGAAAGTCTTTTGTAAGACAAAATCATTTGGGTTGATGGGTTTAGAAGAAAATAAGTTTTGTTAGCTATTTTTCTTTTTTCTTCTCATCTCATTTATGAGTCAAATTTGAGAGGTTGTGCTTGATTATATTATTTGTGTAATTGAGTATAGTTTGGCAATAGAAAATGAAATATACCAACTTCAATGGTCTTTTTACTAACTATGGCCTGGTAAACTACTTATTTTTAGGATTAGGATGGATCCTTGATAATAATATTATTTTGCTAATTTCTTATGGGGTTATTTTTGTTTATGTAATTGCATAATTTTGGGTTTATACTTGAACTTAACCAATGTATGCATCTTAATACTATTGTTTATTCATGTTGATTACAATAGTTTAATTTGTAATCTCAAATGAATATTGGATCTTATAGGCTAATATGATTCTATGCAATTGGGCTTTTAATTTATAATTGTTAAAATTGAATAATTTATACTAGAAATTAGGCGAGTTATGTGTAAAAGAATGATTCATGCTAAATTGTTAGATAAATGATCTCAGTTGACAATTAAAATCATCTTCTTAATTTATGACCTCATGCTTGTAGCTTAAGTTGAATAAGAGACAAATTGAATCTCCATTTGAATTAGTAATTTAATATTTATATCAATGGTGAAATCTAAAATCCTAGATCATTTCCTAATCTGATTTCTCTCTACTTGACGCATTTGCTTTTCTTTTGCTTCTTTAATTCATATTGATAATTGAACTCCTCAATTGACTTATTCTTTATAATTGGAAAAGTTAAAATTTAAAATCACTATTGTTTTTCGTGGGATGGACACCCTATACTTGCTAGTCTACAATTAACCCTATGCACTTGCAAGTAAAAAAGGATTCTAAAACTAAACATAAAATTCACATCATTATCCCATGAAACAAATAAGTATAGACATTGTATTAAACATTGAAATCAAGCATTATAATATCATACAACTTGTAAAAATATGTAAAGAAATTCACGTTAGCTCCTTACCATTAAAATAAAAACATAATCAAAATAAAAACATTGTCATGTTAGTATCACTAATAATAAAAATAGGGCAAAGGTTACCAAATGTTATATTCATTGTCAATATGATCTTTATCACAATGATAGTTTATATAAGCCTTTTAGATAACAAAAAACAACACATTTCCCCTAGTATTTTTTTGGGCTGTAATTCAGTGCATGAACTTATACTTTAATTTAAAAAAATATATTCTAAGCTATATTGAGATACTTTAAATATATAAACTACCTGCTAAGATTTTGTGTTGTCTACATATATTCACCTGTAGAAAACAAGTAGAACTAAGAAACATAATACTCTTAATTTATAAACCTCATTGTTAACTCTAGGAGTCACCTAATAATTACGATGATAACAAATAATGTGGATAATAATTATACATGAAATAGTCATTTATTGAATATTTATATTATTTGTCAATTGTATATATAACGTTCTTATTGGTCCAATTCATCAAATTGGTTACATGCTTGATTAATACATAGGCTTAACACTTAAATAGTTTAAGTCTTGGATGAAAAGCTTTGATTGATTATTAATGGAAGTGATATGATAGAATACTGAGTTCCCATGGATATTTATCTATATAATCTAAGTAAATAATATCAACGGATTTGATTGAATTAAGTTATCTATCCTAATATTTGTATATGGGTGGAAAAATATGTGGGTATCACCTAATATCTAAAGATTTTATTTGATTTAAAAATATGCTCTAGCCTATTCAAATTTGAATTTCAAATTTGAGAATCATATAAGATCACTTAAAGATAATATTGCCTTGCTTCAATCTTATATGATTTGATCTTGCTAAGTTCACTTATATATTCCACTAAATGAGATATAATTTTAATTTGCAAAATAATATCAAAGTCATATTCGAAGTCTGTTGCTGCTTATTTTAAGAGATTACTGACATCATGTGCAAGAAAAATGTCATGTGCAGCATATCCAACGTGGCTGATTTGCAGAGAAGATCAAATCAGAATATTCAGCTCATAAGAAAATCAAATTAGAATCTGGAGATTATATTTCAAGGGCCTGAACTTAGATTTCGGGATATTCTAGGTAGAAGCTTCCTTCTTGGTTGATTGAGGTCATGACTAGCAAGCTTACAAATAGAGATCACAAGAGTAAGAGCAAAGCATCCAAGGAAGTGAGAAAAAGCATTGAGAATACACATTGGGTTATTGTACTTAGCTTTCTTTTGACATCAAAGAATTAAGGTGTGAAAAAATATTAAGGAATGAACTTGGAGTTTGTGAGGTCGACTCCCCCCAAACTTAAAACCAAAAGGTTGATTTAAGTGATTGGGATCTCTAGAGTGAGGTGGCTCTAAGAGATTACTGAGAGTTCATTTTAATAAAAAAAGTAGAGTGTTGAATCCAAGAGTTGGACACTCTAGGCAGGGACTTAAGCCTAATTAAGGCCCAACCTCATTAAAATATCCTTGCGCATTGTCTCTACTTAATTTCTGCATTTGATTTCAATTTTAATTTTATTTCTATAATCACCCTATTCTCCACCCTCTAGGGGGATCTGAATCTTCACTCATCATCCAGTTTTTAGGGACATTGTAAATAATTACTCTTTAATTTCAAAATTAAATCATCATATCAAATTCTTTGTATGTTACAAATATTCTTTCTTAGTGAATTATACATATATCATCGTGACACTAGTTTTGTTTTTTGAAGGAGCCAACAGTGTATGTTTACTTCTAAACATATATTCCATTTTTGAAGAAACTTAATTCATGCCAAAATGTTCCTGACAAAGCAAATATTATTTTCCTCATAGTAATATAATTAAACTTTGTTGACAAAGATCAGTTCATTCATGCAGTAAGAATATAGTAAACATCCATGTATCTAAGTAAAAACATGTTACTCAATACAAAGTACCTTTTTTTCTTGACAAGGAAAAGGAATTTTGTTACCAACATGAAATAATGAATTAATTATAAGCCTTGAAGGGACTCAAGCCTTCAATTGAGACATAGATGCAGAAGTGCTTCAGGTTTATCCTTTTTATGATGCCCTACCAAGAGGGAGAGCCTACTATTAACTATACATCTGCATTCTTAAAAAACTATTTGAGGAATGTGTTGCTCCTATCTAAATTCCCTCTAATTACGTTCTTGCCAAGCCCCATATGCAATGGCAGTAATGCATGAGAAAAGCACTTGCTGTCTAATTTTTACAGTTTTTCCATCTTTTCAGAAGTTTGCTGATATCTTGCATATGGTAGACCCAAGCACTAATATTCAAACAACTCAAAAGATTCTGGAGAACATATTGAATATAAAGTGTATTTTTAATGTTAATCCTCATCTTCATTAATCTATCCCTTGTAGGCAATCTATCAAGACTTACCCTAAACAGAATGCGTGTCTGGGGAACTCACTTCATGTGTCCCATTAATCATCTATGCCCATTTGAAATTAAGTGCTAGAAGGATTGTGAATCTAGTGGTTTCCCCAGCATCCTGCAACAAATTTATCTTTTGTTTTGATTAGACTTTTGCACTACAAAGAAGGGTTCTACTTTTTCTAAACATGCCAAATGTCAAACTTCTTTAGATAGACTTTGTGGATCCACTTGGCCCAAAGAGATTGCTTCTCAGTTGTAAGAAACCATAAGTGCTTTGAAATAGCTGCTTGATTCCAAAAACTAACTCCCCTGCAGACTTGGGTGGATAGATCACCCCAAGTAATAGGTGGGATTTTGTTGCAATCCATAAACTGACTATAGAGAGAATTCCTACAAATGCTTTCAATATTCTTGGTCACCACCTTGGGGAGAACTAACAATGATGTCCAATAGGTATGAATAGAAGACAAGACAGAGTTAATTAGTTGCAATCTTTTTGCAAATGACAGTGTTGTAAAAGTCCAACATCTGATCCTTCTGGTGATTTTGTCTATGAAGGCATCATAATTAGACCTAGACCATCTTTTGGGGGCGAGATCTAAACCAAATACCTAACAGGTAACACTTATAGTGCGAAGCCGATTTCATGTAATATCTCTTCCTTTTTCTATTCAAAGAACTTGCTACAAACCTTCGACCTATGGTGATTGCTTTTCAAAAAAGTAACAGTAAAGAAGTCATCAACCCTTTCATAATAAACCGAGTGATAGGGGGCATATGCTTTGCAGAATATCATCAGGTCATCACACAACATAAGTTTATTAGTCTTATGAATCTTAAAAGACTATGTTGCCATGACAGATAATGTCCTTGAAAGGTAGCCTAAGACTACCACAAAGATCAAGGGTGGGAGTAGGTCACCCAATCTTTAGCTATTCCCAGACCTAAAGGGGCCACGGTTAGAACCATTGATATTGATAGTTAAACTGCATCATGTGATCAAAGTCATCACACAATGGATAAATTTAGGAGGGAATGTTAGGTTTCCAACTAATTATCTGACAAAGTCCTAAGGTACTAAATGAATCTCTTTCGATCAAAAGTTGAGTGAGCGGAGAGAAATTCGGACTTACGTTTGGTTGATGTGCCGCCTAGCTGGTAGAGCTAGCTTGTCTCTTCCTGATGGCCTGTACAAAGGTCGACTTTAGGTGCTTATTCCGAGGTAGGCCCCTTTAGCATTCAAGTCAGTCTCAGGAAGAGATGTACAAAAAGGGGAGGGTAGAGAGAGTTTACCATTGCAAAAAAGAGGAGAAAAAAGGTAGAGACAGTTTACTATTTTTGGATGTTTGTAGTTAATTTGGAGAAGCTTTGTAGCCGATTAGAGAAGGCTGTCTCTTCGACTTGTCATTATTGTAGCAAAGTTAGAGAAGTCTTTGAGCCTGAATTGGAGACTCTTCAACTTGTCTTTGTCACGGCTGAGTTGGAGAGGTTGTCACGGCCAAATTAATAACTCTTCGACTCTGTGTTGTCATAATCGAATTGGAGAGGTCCTTATAGCCAAATTGAAGACTCTTTAACTTGGCAATGTCATTGGCTGAATTGGACACATTGTTGTGGTCAAATTGATGACTTTCCGACTTGTCTTCATCATGCCTGAATTATAGATGTCGTAGTGGCTAAATTGAAGACTCTCCAACTTGGCTTTGTTGTTGCTGAGTTGGAGAGGTCGTTGACGCCAAATTAAAGACTCTCTAACTAGGCTTCATCCCGGCTGAATTGGCAATGTTGTTGAGGCCGAATTGGTGATTCTCCTTCTCAATTTCATCGTGGCTGAAATGGAGAAGCTACCTTAGCAAAATTGATGACTCTTAGACTCGGTGCTATCGTGGCCGAATTGGTGAGTCGTTGAGGTTGAATTGAAGACTCTCCGGCTTAGCTTCATTTTAACTCAATTGGAGAGCTCGTCATGGCCGAATTGTTGACTTGGCTTCATCGTGGCCAAATTTGAGAGGTTATTGGAGACTCTTTGACTTGTTAGTATAATATGTTAAAAAAGGCAAAAAAAGAAGCGAAGATTTAGGAAGCACATGAGCTCATGCATGCTAATGATGATACCCACTCTTCTGGGTAGTGATCCCTGCCCCCGTTGCCAAACTTGCAACTTCAGGCATTTCCCAAGTAAAAACCAAGAGGTGGCCACAGCTGCTCAAGGCCACCTAGCAAAAAATAGTCCAAACCCATCACAAACATTGTTGTCACTCCAACTCCTAAGCCCCCTTGTTGGTTCCACTACTATTGAAGAAGAGTTTTTAGGTAGCTTTGGTGGGCCTATTGAAGGTTTTAAGAGCTACATTTATTTTAGGGTTAGGCCCTAAAAAACCCCATTAGGGGGCAATGCATTATGTAGATTAAGTTTTATTTTGGTGGATTGTGATTTAAGCTTGTACATTTTCAAGTTTATTCAGGCTATCAAGATTAAGTCTTTTTCTCCCTCTATGTCTTTTTATTTCATGTTTTACTTTTATTTCACTTGTTAGATCATATTCGTCTACATTATGTTTAGCTTAATTGTTTATTTTTTAAAAAATTTTGTGTAGAGATTAGGTTTATTTCTTTATTTTATGCTTGTTAGTTTTGGTCATTAGATTAGTTTATTATGGGTTTTGTTGTGTTTATAATGATTAATAGCTAGTTTTTGTTAGCTTGGATTGTGATTATCCCTTTGATGGCTAATTAGTTTTTGTAATAGGCATAACGACACCTTATTTATGCTTTTAATTTAGAGTTTCCTCTCATGCCCATCAAGTGTTTGATGAAATTCTTAAAAGTGCTTTCATCCTTATTTTTAGACGAATGACCTATAGAGAAAAAAGATGAAGTCAACTAGCTAGTGTGGGAGACTGAATAGTCAGGATTTGGAAACGAAAATAGTCTGGATCCTAGCTAGGTCTAAGGATTGCTAATCTCGTGGTCTAATTGAGTTAACCTATAAAAATAAGTGGTTAAAGAAATTAGACTTGCCCATGACTTTTGAAAGAGGGCTTGGGTAGTCTTTGATATGGCGACTGACCATCTTGCATTATCCGTATAGGTTTGACAGTTTAGGGCTTGCCTTAACCACTTAGTTCATCAATCGGTCAAATCACATTCATCTCCTAAGATTCGACAACCCGTCGGTTCTTCTCGAATATAGCAATCCGAAGCTCGAACCAAGTTTCAACTCAATGCTCAAAGGAAAATAAATTTGTGTATGAAATTTTTAATAAAGTAATAAGAATTTTCCTCGACAAGAATACTAAATTAGTAAATAAAACTGATTAATAGTTATTAATGTAGAGGAAATCACGAAGGGACTTTTTCATATTCAAAGGTAGAGTAGTAGAATTAAAGCTATAGAGATGCTTTTTGATTTTTTTTCCTAGTGTAAAAACCTCAGAATGAGCAGCTTATTTATAGTGAAAGACACTACACTAACCATTGCCCCATTTCTCCATATCCCAAAAAAATCTCCAAAATTAGTGCATGAGAACCCACCATTTAATAAGTCAATTAACTACTTTCACTATAGTCAATATCACTACTAAAAAAGCTAGTTTTTTCGACGGAAAATGCCGACCAAAAAAAGAGACCGCCGGATACGCCGGCGAACATGGCAATGGAACAACGAAAAAAGCAAAAAGGACAGACGAATATTCCAACGGACGAATATTCTGTCCGAGTTTCCGACAGAATCCGACTGTTCCGTCAGAATTCCGACGGAAATCCGACGGATATTCTGTCAGTCCTCTGGTCAAAATTGACCGGTTGTCTGCAGAAAAGGGGGGAATTTTTTTAAAAAAATATTCCTTATTCGACGGAATATTCCATCGGATATTTCATCGGACATGACCGTCCGACGGACCGTCCGATGGAATATTCCGTCGGACAATCTTTAAAACCCGAAAACCGTGTTTTAGGTTTCATTTTCGGCACTCCACACTAAAGAGAGAGAGGGGGCGATGTAGAGAGAGAAGGAGAAGAGCACCGCCGTCGCTGTCACCGCCCAGCCCGCCGTCGCCGTCGCTGTGTGAAGCCACCGCCACCCAGCCCTCCGCCGCCCAGCCCGCCGGCCACCCCAATTCGACCACCACCACTTTTCTCTTCCAAATTCAAGTATGTGATGTTTATATAATTTGTAGTAAATTTTTTTATGAATTTGACAAATTTGAGCTAGAATTTAACAATTATGTGATAATTTGTATTTGTTGTTGAAATTTTATTGAGTTATTTGTAGATTATAGGTTTTGAATTTGGTTGTGTTGATGTGAATATGAAATTTTAATATGTAAATGTTGTTTGTTTAGGTTGTAGTAGATATGTTGATGAAATTGAGAAATTGAAGTTACAATTTAACAATTATATGGTAATTTGTGTTAGTTGTAGAAATTTTATTCAATAATTGATAGATTTTGGGTTTTCAATGTGGTTGTGTTGATGTGAATGTGAAAGTAATTATTGAATATTATTAGTACGTAATTGTGTGGATGATATAAAAATTTAATTGAATGTTATTTTTTGGAACTTATTATTGGGAGTTTTGAATTTGTAACTTTAGAGAATTTCATATTGGAAGTGGATGTTTGGTGTGGCTAACTCGTAGAATTTATGATGGTTACAATTAATAGTGACTATTTAGAAAAATTAGTATGTTAGTATATAGAAAATGTGGGAGGGTGAAATATTGTGACATATTATTTGGATAATATGTGTACATGTTATTTAGTATTGTACAAGTACTTGTAATATATTAATTTCAAAATTTAATTAGATAATATTTGTAATTAGTAGATTATTTTGTATGTTGTACCTAAAATGTAATAAATTAAATGAAGGTATGTTGGATAATAATTGGAATTTGGATGATGAAATTGTATTATTTTGTAAATGTGTAAATATTATTTATTGTTATGTACGTACAGTAAATAATAATACGTTTATTATATATAACGTAAATATTTGAAGTTTTAATTTGTGTGGATGATTAATATGAAGGATATGGGTCATAAGAGAAAACATACTGCGAACGGGAAAAAAATACGTTATTGTAACTGTGAATGTCGTTATTGTCGGTGTGAATCTTATAAGTTTGGACTGCAATTTCAGACATTCGAACAGGTTTACATCCTGACCTAATTATCATACTGTCTTATTTTTGTGCATTGCATATTAAACATAGTGCATGACAAAGTAGTACAATCATATGTAAATTATTGTTGTAACTATGTATGAAGAAAAGTGTAATCATTATGTCCATTATTATTATAAATAAGAAATTAATGTATACATTTATAATGCTGTACAGTGGATAATATTGATGGACCACCCCATCGGAGGTGGATGTATAAAAGATTTTTACTAGGTAGAAAAGGGTATAGACAAGAATTTTTAGATGAAGTTGAATTGTTTGATCAATTTGCAAGAAGTCAAGTGGAATTTATAAATAATGGACATTATAAATGTCCTTGTGCCAAATGCCAGAATAGAGTTTATAGAGAACCTAATGACGTGAAATTACACTTGTACCAAAATGATTTTGTTAAAGGTTATTGGTACTGTACATCTCATGGGGAAGTAGAACCAACCTCCTATGACAATGTTAGAAGTAGCAACGCACAGAACTTATATGACAACATGGTTTCAAGTCTCATAGACGTTGATAATACTGAACCATTTGTGGATAATGTTGAAGCAATGGTGAATGATGTAATGATTACGAATGAAGTTAGTGACAATGAGCAACCAAATGCAGAATCTCAGGCATTCTATAATATGCTTCAAGCTGTGCAGAGACCTTTGTGGGATGGGTGTTCTAACCAAACTGAATTGTCAAATGCGGTCAGATTGATGAGTATTAAATCCAATTATAATATGCCTCAAAATTGTTTGTACGAGGTGATGCAATTAATGCATGAGAGTTGTCCGGCAGACAATCGTGTCCCCAGAAATTACTCAGAGTTGAAGAAGAATGTTCGAAGTTTGGTTTTAGATGTACAAACCATTGATTGTTGCCACAATGATTGTATGTTGTACTTTAAGGAGGATTCAGCAGTTGAGAAATGTAAGTTCTGTGATGCACCAAGGTGGAAGCCAAAGAAGTCAGGTGATAATGGGAAACCAAAACCATATGTGAAAATGTTCTACTTCCCGGTTATACCTAGGTTGCAACGCCTTTACGCCTCAAGAAGCACAGCTGAACACATGAGGTGGCATTATGACAATAGGCGTGAGGATGGTGTTCTTTGTCACCCTTCAGATGGTGAAGCATGGAAACATTTTGATCGCAAACACTCAGATTTTGCTTCGGAGCCCCGCAATGTGAGACTTAGTTTGTGTGCGGATGAGCTTACCCCATTTGCACAATCTGCACGGCCTTATCCAATTTGGCCTATCGTTGTGACACCTTACAACCTTCCCCCGGATATGTGCATGACAACGCCATATATGTTCTTAACTTGCATTATACCTGGGCCTACAAATCCGAAGAACAAAATAGATGTGTACTTGCAACCTTTGATTGATGAGTTGAAAATGCTATGGGATGGTGTTCAAACTTATAACATTTCAATGAGGTAGAACTTCGTTATGAGAGCTGCATTAATGCGGACAGTAAATAACTTCCCAGCCCTTGGAATGTTATCTGGATGGAGCACTCATGGTATTTTAAGTTGCCCTATTTGTATGGAGAAGTTGAAAGCAACGCATTTGAAACATGGGGGCAAAGCATCCTGGTTTGACGGTCACCGTCGATTCTTGCCAAGACATCATGCATTTCGAAGAAATCGAACTACATTTCGTAGAGGGAAAGTTGTTAACGATGGTCCTCCATCCAGAAAAAATGGGGAGGAACTATACGAAGAGGTTCAGAGTCTTCCTAAAGTAACCACTGATGGAGATTTCATCATCCTGGATTTCAAGGAGAATTATCATAATTGGACAAAGCAAAGCATCTTTTGAGAGTTACCTTCTTGGAGAGACGAACTACTAGATCACAATTTGGATGTAATGCACATAGAGAAGAACTTTTGTGATAACATCATCAACACTGTCATGGATGTACCTGGTAAAACAAAAGATGATGTTAAGGCAAGGCTAGATATGGTGGAGATGTATGATCGAAGTGAGCTGAATGTCAGACATGGTGTTAATGGCCGAACACTAAAACTGAAGGCTACGTACGCCCTTTCTTTAGACAAACGAAAGGGGGTATGTGAGTGGGCGCAGCAACTAACAATGCCTGATGGATATTGCTCCGACTTTGCAAACTGTGTAGATATGAAGTCTGCAAAGTTTCAAAACATAGAGAGCCATGATTATCATGTGTTTTTGCAAATGCTTATGCCAATAGCATTTCGTGCCCTTCCAGATGATGTATTAGAACCACTCGTTGAGTTAAGTGAATTTTTCAAAAATCTTTGCTCAACAGTATTAAGGGTTGATAAGTTACATGAAATGCAACGCAATATAAGCATAATACTTTGTAAATTAGAGAGAGTTTTCCCACCGGGATTCTTTAATGTCATGGAGCACTTTCCTACACACTTGGCAGAAGAAGCATACCTAGCGTGTCCAGTGCAATATCGATGGATGTAACCATTTGAATGGTAAATAGTTATCCAAATATCATAGAGCACTAAATTCAGCAGTAGTGTTATACTGAAATACTTACATAAGTTGTTCTATTTTAGGCACTTTGGATGGCTTAAGAAGAAGATAAGAAACAAAACACATCCTTAGGGATCAATGGCTAAAGAATACTTGGTGCTTGAGATATCGTAGTTTTCCTCGTATTACTTCGGCGACGATGTGCCTTCAATGCGCACAAGACGTCGACGTAATGAGGATGACAATGACGAGCCACAAATGCAACCTACTTTATCAGTTTTTCAAACCCAAGGAACTCCAATGGGAAGTCGTATGCAGAGGTACCTAACTGATGAAGAGTTGTACGCTGCACACCTTTACATTTTTTTGAATTGTAATGAAGTGCAACCTTATATCGAGTAAGTCCAGCATGCACCTTTTTGTATTGTAATGAAGTTAATTGGGAACTTAGTACTGATGAATATCATTCTCATAGTTTATTCAAACAACAACAATTACAAGAAAATCCCACTTTAACGGATGTGGAGATAGATGTCTTGATTGAAGCCCAATTTATTTGGTGGTTCAAAAAAGCAGTAAGAGCATAAACTTGCCTCTTATGTTATATATTCATCTGCTTGAGCACATCTTACACAATATGGTTCCCATGTTGATAAAGTTTGTAAAAATTAATGTAGGTTGAAATTGTACAAATCTTCAATGACGAACGCCAAGTAAACATATACCACTTGGCTCAATTACCTTTAAGGAAGGTTACATATTGGTCTGCATTCAGAGTTAATGGATTTCTATTTCACACATAGAAAAGGTGTGAAGGAAAAAAGACTTTCAACTGTGGCGTTTGCGTTAAAGGGAGCGGGGAAGGTGGATATGAGGACGATTATTATGGAATCCTCCAAGAGATTATTCGCATTGAATATCTTGGAGAGCCGCTCAAACAATGTATGTTGTTCAAATGTGATTGGTTTGATAACACCCCTCGAGGAACACGTTGTCCCAAACTATGTCCATTTGTAGAGGTGAATGCCACTCGAAGATATAGAAAATATGATCCATTCATATTTGCTAGTTCTGCAACGTAAGTGGTGTACATGAAATACCCGAATGGAATAAGAGATAAGTCTAACTGGTGGGTTGTTGTACCAAACAAAGCCAGGCATAAAGTGAATAATGAATTCACTTTACCAGTTGCATTCCAAGAGGAGCATGTGTCTCACGTGACACCAGTGAATGACACAATTCCTGTAACTTTGTTGAGTCACGAGGAAGACATTGAAGTTGTTAATGAAGAAGGTGCAAACAAGGGAGGTGCGGAGGGAGAGTGGGATGATGATTATGAATACATTGAAGATGAAGTCGTTATGGACCATGAAGATTCTGATGAGGACAATGAATTGAGGATGATGACTAGTCTTTGTTGAATTGATGTAACTTTTTCGTTGTATGGATGTACACTTGGTCATCGTATGCATGTAGTCTTTCTTCAATAATTAATGACACAATTGTCATTGTATGAGTTATTAATATTGTTTAATTCTTGCATTTTATGTTATTTGATCACTACGGTTTGTATGTTTGTCTTAAAGATATCAGGTATGCAATGGGGACGCAGTGGTGGACATGGTAGAACTCGGGAAGAGGTCATAACAACCAAAGTGGCCAAGCAGAAGAAGAGTTATAAGGATGGCAAAACTACCAAGACATCCCTCAGAATGCTTTTCTTGATCCCAATAGCATCCAAAACATGCAATTCACCCAACACGTACCTCAAAATGCTACGTTCCCTCAGGCTGACATGTGCTTCTTCCAGTCACAAAGACCTCCTAACACTCAGACGTAAGGAGCATTTATGGGTAATCAGTTTGGCTCCTTCATCCCTGTACCACATGTCATTCCACAACACAATGAACAAAGGAGTCGGGATCATAGTGAAGGTGCTTCAAGCCATGGGAGCATGCCCAACAAGGTGCTTATTAGGCCAGATGGTAAAGAGTAAGTAATTATATATTTCCACTTTTGTGCATTCAGAACCGAAACATACATATAAATATGTTTGTTGTGAACACAAATTTGTAACTGTATTTCTTACTTGCAGCTTCTTTCCATATGATATGGTGTTTGAAATACTGAAGATATTTGTGAGCAAATTTCCCGAGCTTTGGCCAATATGAGGTGAAGTCCCTAAATAACAACGGGATCTGTGGTTTGGCGAGTTCAAGGTAAGATAAATTTACAAGTTCACTGCAGCTGTAAATATATTATTCACTAACATATTGTTTATGTTGTGCTCACTTTTATTTTACAGAAGTGTTTCTATTGGGCTCCAGAGCATGACTCTCAGATAGGGCTGGCAATGGATGGGGTTCGGATCGGATGAACCATCATCCTCATCCATCACCCACTTTAATCCACTTCATCCAACCCACCCATCATCCGTAAAAATCTAATCCAATCCATTCATCTATCATCCGCGGGTGAAAACGGGTGGATCAGGTTGTAAACGGGTGATAAAAGCTTATATATAATATGTTAGCAAATTTATATAAAAAAGTAATCTTTGTCTTTTGAAAAGTTTAAAAAGATATTTTAGGTATACAGAAGGAATAAATATCATATTCATCATATTAACTTTGACGAAAATCATAAAATTAAGAATATAATTATCCAAAAATGAGTAAAATTTAAAGGACAAAAATAAAAAGTAAACTCATTGCAAATAGGAGATAAACAAGTGGATGACTAAGCGGGTGATGGACCGGGTGGTGGGTCGGAAGGGGCATCATCCGGATCCAATCCAATCCATCAAACCATTATCCATCATCCATCCATCATCCATATATTTCAGATTTTCACCCGCTTTTTCGGGTCAGGTGAAATGGATATCCAACGGGTGCAGGTGAAATTGCCACCCCTACTTCCAGATTAGGAGGAACTTTAAGGAGAAGGGGGCTAGTAGATTGAAGGACACATTTGGGCAGCTAAGGAAAAGCGGCAAGCAGACTCTGTGGTTGTCTGACAGCACTTGAAAGTCACTTCAAGAGTACTGGGCTTCCGAAAAATTTCAAAAGGTGAGTGCACAAGCGAAGAAGAACCGGAACAATGATCAGGATGGCTTAGATCCTTCTTTGCATACATGTGGTTCAATCCCATTTAGTGAGCAAAAGAGACGTTTGGTAAGTACGAAGAACTCTCACTTATTTCAACTTATTGCATTCTGTACTTTGTATGTGTTTTAATTTCCAATATACGAAGAAGTCACACTTATTTCAACTTATTTGCATATTGTATAAGCTAAGAAGCATCAAAGGGAGCCGACTGCAATAGAGCTATTTAAAGACACTTATCAACATGAGCGGAACAACACATGGGTTGATAAAAAATCTGAAAAAATATATGTAAGTAACATGTATTTTTTATGTGTTTAAAATATTCTTACTCCGTCGGCGTTACTAGATCTGCAACATTTAATATTTTTGAACTTATTTTGTAGACGGAGCATCAACAGAAATGGGAACAGATCAGGAATTCCCAATCTTCGACAGATCCTAGCTCCGAGCCATCTGAAATTCCATATGAGAGGGAGCTATGGGTGCAAGGCAAGTTAAACAAAAAGGGGCGCATGTATGGATTAGGTTCAGAAGAGGTAAAACTGAAGCACTTGTTCAAGTCCTCAGCAACATCCAAAGGCAGTCAGGAGCCAGATGTACGAGAGACGGTCACCCAATTGAACAATTAGTTAAGTTCAATGACGGAGTTAAATCATCGAACTGAAGAGAGGAACCGTCATTTAGAAGAGAAAGTGATGATGTTGAGTGAACAACTTAGTGGGGTGCAAAACACAATGAGTGAGTTCATTAGATCTCAACAAGCATCTGGTTCTAAATCACGCCCACGCCCTTCTTTACGCCCTCGACAGCACCGCCGCTCCACTTATGCTGCTGCTGCTCCTCCTCCTCCTCCTCAACCTCAAAATGATGATGATGATGATGATGGTGATGATGATGGTGATGATGATGATGATGATGATGATGGTGATGGCAATGGTGATGGTGATGGTAATGACCATGGGTATGATCCGTACTCTACTTATAATTATTTCAACTATTAGAACTTCTAACTTTCGGAAAATTTCATGTTATGTTATGTATATTGGATACAATGGTTTGGGTTTGTGTATGCTACGATCATCTGGATTTTTTAACATTTTGTAATTGTGATGTTGAATGAAAGTAACCATGTGTGATGGTTACTTTTGGAATTAGGTAGAATGTCTATGCGTTTATGTGGAAGTGAGTACTTGCACTGGTTGAGTTAAATGAATGTAACCACGTGTGGTGGTTACCTCGTTTTGATTCATATACCACGTACGGTGGTTGTAAGGTTTCAATTTGCAGGTTTTGTGCAAATTGTATTTTGGGCTGGCTGAAGGCGCCCATTTTTTTAATAAAAATTTTTCAAAAATTGCAACGAAAACTCTGATAGGGGCCGACGGAATGCTGACGGATGGCGACGGATTTCCGACAGACTCCGACAGAATTCCTTCGGAACTTCGACGGACATCCGACGGAAAAATGGCATTTTTTCCTTTTTTTTTAAAAAAAACTCTGGCAAATGGGAGGCGACGGATTTTCTTGCCGTCGGATGCAAGCTTTTCCATCTGTGTTCCATTGGAAGCTTGCTCTGACGGCAAGAATTTTCCGTCGGAACTCCGCTTTATTACAACGACTTAATTCGGTCGACTATTCCGTCGAAAAATCATTTTTCCGACAGAAAAAGTTACTTTTTCGATCGGAATGTCCGTCGGAAAAATCAGATTTTCTTAGTGGTGATATATACAAACAAATCCATCCAAAAATAGTAAACTTCAAAGAGTAGAAATATCCTCTCATGACTTTAGAAAATAAGCCTCCACATAAGTTAAAAGTTAAAATAAAATAAATAAAATAGAATAAAGAATTTCACTTTGTCAATCATCAACCTCCAATTTAAAAAATTTTAGTTTTAAATCATAGTTTTCCAACAATCAAGACTTTTCTTTGTGCTTGGTATGTCGTACATAGGCCAGTGAACGAAGCTGTGAAATCTCTCCAGTTAATTCAAAGCTTCATTTCCCTTCTATAAAATGGATAGCCTTAGTAGTAGCTAAAGAGAGCAAAAGGTGAGTCATAGTGTGAGTGTTGTATTTTTATACAATATCTGGCGTACCAAAAATAAGTGGGTTGATCACTTATTAATTCTATTTGAGAGTGTTTTGGGTGTTGTTAGGGAGTATTAAACATATTTTGTATCCCTTTGTACTAAGGATGGCAGTGGATCCTGGACCTGGTCCAGATCTATCAGACTTGATCCATTTTTAAGGATATGGATCCAAAAAATTTAGACTCGTTGGATTTTTAGAAGATCCGGGTCCTATTGGATCTGGGTCGGATCTGGATCTAGACCTGAGACTTTGAGACCCAGACCTAACCTTGGACCCGTATATAGACCCGTTTGATTGTTTTTTTTTACTGTTCGCATAGCATAGGTGTTAGGGTTTTCAGTTTTGGTCTCAGATTTCTCATTTCTCACTTCTCTCAGTCGCGCCTCTCTTCCTTACTCTTCTGCTCTTGCGACCTCATATCCTCCAGCATCCACCACTCTACGTCTCCACCCCATCTCCTCCGATCCTTGTTCTCCAGAGTCCAGGGCCTTCACGTCGGTCTCCTCCCTCTTCCCGGCGACCCTTCGTTCTTGTTTGTCGCGATTTCGCCGGAACTCGCTACACTACCCTCATCTCGGTGCCACCCCTTCATAGATTGACTATTTTCCGACACTTTTTTCAATTTTTCAGCACCTCTGTCTAGACTCCCAGGTAGTTTTATCAGAGCTATGTTCCTGTTCTACATCCTCAGCCACATATTCTTCCACCATATCTCTAACAGACTTGGGTGACAGATGATGAAACCTCAAACCCTAATAAGAAACAAACCAATATCTAAAATTCTGAATGAAATTTAATATTTGTTCTATTTTGTTATGGTTACTCATACCTACGCATTTTTGTAATGGGATGTCTTCTGCAATTGCCCGATAAGAATCGAAAGCATGTAAGACTCCCTAAGTTCAATGTCAAACCAATATCTAAATACCTTAAATTGCATGACTTATCCTATAATAGCTAATAAAATTCGTTTACATACAATGCCATAACGGCAAAATTGGTAGTATATTATTCATTTTGATAATTCAGCATTTTTCTATGTATTATGGCAGAGAATCTAATTATATGACAAAATTTTATGTATGCACTTTTGTTTTGTCGAGAAATAAGAAATGGAAAAAAAAGCGACTCAAAGTAACAGGACCCGTTAAGGATATACCCTTTAGATCCACAGGATCCGGGTCTGGATACAAATTTTATAGAGCCTGTAAATTTGGATCGGATCCCTACTTTGTACTCTCCTATTTTAATAGTGGATTATGCTCTTCCTATCATCTGTGGCTTATACCTCCACAATACAGGGTTTTCCACGTAGATATTGTATGCCATCTTACTCTGTTTCCTACTTCTCTTTAATATCGAATTATATCTAATTGAATATTGTATTCTAACTATGCTATTTCCACCACATTTTGGTTAAGCCAAAATGCTAATTTTTCAAGAGTTAACTATTCTGTATGCTAAGATATTACAACAACAACAACAACTCCCAGTGTAGGTCCCGCTTTCGTGGGGTCTGGGGAGATCTAGCTATAGGCAACCTTACCTCTACCGGCATTCCTACCCGTAGAGAGGCTGATTCCAAGAGACCCACAAAAAAGGGTTTTGTGAAAATATTTTATAGAAGAAAGATTTTGTGAAAACACTAAATGGGAAAACATTTTACAGAAGAAAGATTCTATAGCAAGGAATGACTGGGATAAATAAAAGATCAGTTGCTGAAGCTATGAAATAAAAGGACAATATATTGGAGAAAGGTAATATACTTGAACAACCAGCGGTAAGCATACGAGAACTCTTCTCCGATGACAGTACAACCTGCATACAAACACAACAAATGAAAAAAAGACCTCTACCAGCACTATGCCACAGCAACCAAAAGATAACTATGGGGTCGACTCTCAGCGATCTAAGATCTTAATCCTATCCTGCCATAACTTCCTATCCTGAGTCAGATCCTCTGTCAAATCGGCAACTTTCAAGTCCTACCTAATTACCTCGTCCAAGCTCTTCTTTGGTCGGCCCCTCCCTCCTTTGCCTTCGGGGATGTTGATTCTCTCACATCTCCTCACTGGAGCATCTACACTCCTCCTTTTCACATGACCAAACCATCGGAGTCTTGTTTCTCTCATCTTATCTCCGATGGGAGCTACTTTAACTAAGTCCCTGATAACTCCATTCCTAATTCCGTCTATCCTCGAATAACCACACATCCATCTTATCATCCTCATCTTTGCTACCGTCAGCCTTTGAACTTGTCTCTTTTTTAAAGGCCAACATTCCGATCCATAAAGAATGGCCAGTCTAACAACCATGTGATAGACTTTACCTTTCAATCCAAGGGGCACCGTCTTATCACACAGCGCACCTGAGGTATACTTCCTTTTTACCAGCTTACTTTTATTCGCTGGTTAATATCTCCATCAATATCCCCATTTTGCTGAATGATTGAGTTTAGATACTTAAACTTATCGACCTTAGGTATCGGGCCCCCATCCAGGGTGACTTCTCCCTCCGCATCTACCCTTCCACTGAAATAACAATGCTGGTGGTCTGTCTTCGATCTACTTACTCTAAAACTTCTAGATTCCAGAGTATGCCTCCATCGCTCCAACTTGTCATTTACCCCTTGTCTGGTCTCATCAATAAGAATAATGCCATCTGTAACAAGTATACTCCAAGATAACTCATCTTGAATCCCTCTTATAAGTTCATTCATAACTAGAGTGAAAAGAAAAGGGTTCAAGGCGGAACCCTGATGCGGGCTCATACCAATGAAGAAGTCATTAGTGACCTCTCCTAGCATCCTAACACTCGTCCTACCTCCCTCGTACATATCCTTAATAGCTCGAATATACAAGTGTAGCACTCCTTTCTCCTCCAAGCATCTCCATAACACTTCACGCGGAATTCTATCATATGCTTTTTTCAGGTCAATGAACACCATGTAGAGATCCACCTTTCTATCTCTATACAAACCAATGAGTTTTCTAAGGAGGTAAATCGCCTCTGTGGTCGACTTGCTCGGCATAAAATCAAATTGGTTCTCTGAAATCGAAACATCCTTCCGCAACCTTCTCTCAATCACCATTTCCCATAAATTCATAGTGTGACTGAGCAAGTTTATACTCCTAAAATTATTACAATCCTGAATATCACCTTTGTTCTTGTACAAAGGGATTACTGTACTAGATCTCCATTCTTCGAGCATCTTAGTGGTCCTAAAAATAACATTAAAAAGCTCCGTTAGGAGCTCTAATCCTTCCTCACCCAAGCACTTCCACACTTCCACTGGTATTTGATCTGGACCCTCTGCCTTCCTATTGGGCATCTTCCTCAGGGCCTCTTTAATCTCGTCCTTGATGATATGACCACACTCTCACGGGTCTCTCCTCCTCTCACCATGCTCTCGTTCCCTGCATCAGGAATCTTCCATCCCTTCACCATTGAAGAGATTTGAAAAGTATCCCTGTCATCTCTCCTTGATTTCTGCATCCTCAAATAACACCTTACCATTTTCATCCTTGATGCACCTTACAACACCTAAATCCCTTGTTCTTCTTTCCCTAGCCCTCGCCAACTTAAAGACTTCTTTCTCCCCTTCCTTGGTCGCCAGTCTATGATATAACCTATCATAAACCATGCTCTTAGCTACCGCAACAGCTTTCTTGGCTACCTTCTTTGCTGCCTTATATCTAGCTCTAC
Source organism: Carnegiea gigantea (assembly GCA_029747015.1). Classification (NCBI taxonomy): domain Eukaryota; kingdom Viridiplantae; phylum Streptophyta; class Magnoliopsida; order Caryophyllales; family Cactaceae; genus Carnegiea; species Carnegiea gigantea. The sequence goes on along the minus strand of JAKOGI010002977.1, from coordinate 26,761 downwards.
TAATATCTCTCTCTCCATCCGCTCCACTGTTCATAAAATCAGCATATGTCTCTTTTTTCTCCCTGACTTTCTCCTTTACCTCCTCGTTCCACCACCAGGAACCCTTCATTTTGTTACCACCCCTTCTAGAAGTACCTAGGACTTCTTTAACTGACCTTCGAATATAATCTGCCATTGCCTTCCACATTGTATCTGCATCCTCTACCTGCCTCTAAGCTCCTTCTTCAGTAATCCTCTCTGATAATAACATGGCGTTCTCCTTTGATAGGGTCCACCACTTAACTCTAGGGTCCCCGACTCTCCTCTTCTTCCACTTTGAACATTTAAACTCCACGTCCAACACTAGCAACCTATGCTGAGTTCCTAGATACTCACCAGGAATCACCGTATAGTCCTTGCAGAACTTCCGACTATCCGCTCTCGTGAGGAAGTAATCAATTTGGGTCTTCAAGGAGCCACTCTTAAAGGTCACCAAGTGGTCCTCCATCTTCTTAAAAAAGGAGTTTACCACCAACAATTCATGGGCCACTGCAAAGTCCAGCATAGAAACTCAGCCATTGTTTCTCTCCCCAAAACCGAAACCCCCGTGAGCCGTATCATATCCGTCTGAGTCCACTCCAATATGGCCATTAAAGTCTCTTCCTATGAAAAGTTTCTTGCTCCGAGGTATCTCCTGGATGACCATATCCAAATCCTTCCAAAATAGCGTCTTAATATCGTCCAACAGACCTATTTGGGGAGCATAAACACTGACCACATTTATGAATTCTGAACCCACCAAACCCTTAATGGCCATAATTCGGTCACTCTTACGCCTCACTTCAACAACAAAGTCTACCAACTCCTTCTCAACCAAAGTCCCAACTCCATTCCTCGCCTTGATAGACCCCGAATACCATAATTTGTACCCATCAACTTCTCTAGCTTTAGCCCCACCCACTTCGACGCCATATTAATCATACGCCTATGCAACGACTTAACTAACTCTATAGACTTACCTGTAAGCGACCTAATATTCCAAGACGCTAGGCGCACATTCTGAAACCCTAACAAATAATATTTCTATAAGCTTTTCACAAACGTTACATTACTTAAGTCTGAGTGCTGGAGTTAGTGTTTCAAAGTTTACATGCCCAAAATGCCCATTATTAACATCTTGTCGTATTCGGCAATAGCGTTTTGTGTAGCACTTTGTGTTTTGATGAGGTCAATACACTAATTAGTTAATTTTTAGTATTCAGTAAACTAATATTTTGACTAGCATTTCAAGTAGCGTTTAACGTTTTAAGTAGCATTTTTGAAAAGTTAATAGTATTAACGTTTGACATTTAAAAGTAGCGTTTCATATTTTTTAGCCAAAAAATATCCTTTAAAAATTTTTTCTTTAGAAATTATCTATATTTTTTTATGTCAATTTATATTAATCAACTAGCATAACAGCTAAATTTATCAAACGCATTAGTTTCAACCGCTAATCTAAACAGTTATATGCTAAACAGCTAAATTAGAAATGCTATCCGCTATCTAAACTATTATTCGCTACCTGAACTGCTATCCGCTACCTAAACAGCTAATTTTGCCGAACCGATTAGTATTCCACTTGGCGTTATTGTTACTTTGTGCAATGATTTATCGATCTCAATGTAATCATAGTTCCTTGGTTTTTGTTTTAAAGTTACATTTCCCTCAGTTACAACACTAGATGAGTGCAGCTTTTTCCTTTTTTTTGGGTGGGGTGGGGGGGTGGGGAGGGGAGGCCGTTGAGGTGAAAGAATTCTTGCCGTCCAATAATAGTAATAATAATAGTACCAGGATCATGATGCTCATGTCATTTTTGAATTTAATAAGCTAACTTAATAACCAATTTTATTGAACATGTGCTTTGATTAGCCTCCTAAATAGCCAAATTAAAACATCCTATTTAAATAGCTATTTGCTATCTGAATAGCTATTAATTATCTAAACAGTTAATTTTGTTAAACAAAGTCCAAAGTTGGGTGTTAGATTTCCAGCTATTCTAGCTTTGGATGTGCCTTCTACAAGTAAGTTCTAGTCCACAAAAAAAAGGGGCAGAAGAAACTGCATATCATAACTGGACCTGGTGACTCGAGTGGGCGACTTAAATATAGGTTGATTATATTTTAACTTCAAGTTCAAAAGTTATCCTATAGTTTTTGGGTTCAGGACAAACACAAAAAGTTAGAAGCATTTTTTATGTCTTTTTGTCTGACAAATATTGTAAACATTAATATAATTTTTTTAAATTAAAAAAGGGATTTAGTTACAAAACTTCAAACTTTAATATTTAAACTCTTTTGAGATTTAGATCTAAATGAGCTTATGACTCATTAACTTTTTGGATCATATTTTCTCAACAAAGAAATAAGAAGTAAAAAAAAAAAGAGTGAAAAGAGAATTGTATAAACATATGGCCAATTTTTTGATGCAGTATATTTGATGATGCGTGCAGGTATTGTTCACGTGAGAGGATTGTCAACCATGTATAACTCCTTTTCACGCAACACATAAACTAGAATATTGATGGGATGGTAGTTTGTCACAGAAAAACAGATAGGAAATACTATTGGTGATAATATGCCACAATGGATCAGAGTGATGGATAGGGAAGAGAGACGGAAAAAAAATTTAAAAGATGGTAGAAGTATATGAATCTTACTCTTTCAAAGTTAGGTTTTTATAGTTACATACGCTCATTAAAATACAAAAGTCGACGCACGTATAGGGTAAACGAATTTTTGTATAAAAAAAATCAAATTGAAAAATCAAACTAACCCAAACAGATGAGCTTTAATTAACCCTAACTTGTTTAACAGAAACAGACTTAGGTCCTCAAATCTCATCTATGACTAATTTTTTTCTGGCAATTTTAGATGGGATTATCAGATGCGATGAATTTTTATTAGGTCTGGTAATAAGTGATTGCAAGGAGCCTGCTTAGGGATTAGTATTTGATCATGCAATGTAAGAGAACAGTTTTTGACATGATTGTCAACTTTCATGCACTAACAAAAGGCAAGTCAACTCAAGACAAGACAGCATCATTTAGGGCTCATCAGCAGTTGTGTTTCTGTGGAGCAGAGCAATCGTGTCTAAGTTGCTTGAGACCAAAGGGAAATGAAGCATACAGTTGGGCTAAAAGAAGGCTCAAAAACAGATGCTTTAACAAACCTTGCGTTAGCACCGGGAATGAAGTTGAAAATTCAGGCACACACAAAAAGAATTGAAAAAGGCCTTTTGAGTACATTGTAGACCTGTATCTCCCAACCCATGCTTCAAACTCTATCCCCTAAGCTAGGTATTTGCTTACCTAATTATGGCACAGACTTTTGACAAAGAATCAAAGATCATTGTGGCCTTAATTGATTCAATCTGAAATCAATGTATTACATGCTGTAAAATTACCAAGTTCTCTCTCTTTTTCTTTTTTTTTTGGGGGCCTTGGATCCTCCATTTCGCCAGAGTTGAATTACTGTTGGCCCAATAAGAGGTAGAGTTCTTCCATCACAGATTTTCTCCATTTATATACTGTAAAATTACCAAGTTCTCTATAATTACATACTAATGTTAAATCAAACTATTGCTTAACTGTATTTACGAATCCACATCATTTGCACTCTAATAAATCAGCTTGGTCAGTTTTGTAAGAAGAATTGTCTCAATAATCCTATAACTTAATTTCCTAAATTAAAGGTAATTTGACGATCTTAGACAATCATCTAATGCTTAAAAGCTGGTTGAGCATTTTGATTCATGATGCGTTAATTTTAATGTCACTTTCCCATTAGTCACTCTTTGGATACTCCTATTAACCCTTTCCTCCTTCTTCATTATTTTGGAGTTAGAGAATTAAAGTAGCAGAGCACCAAGGAATAGAATTAAAGTAGCAAACTTAAATTTTTAAAAATGTGCATGAGTTTTATACTAGTTTGTTACAACCTAGGATAACAAAGCATTCAAAATTCTGGTATTACGGATATTAGGCAAAATATATTGTATCTTGCTAGATTTTATCACAATCATTTTGTAATATTTCCCTTTCCTATTTGCAGTAGGACTAGGATTTGGTGACTTATCCACCAAGCTAGGGTTAGCTGTCAGTCTTAATGCCCATGCCATGCGTGTATATATTGTTGAGAAGCTCAATCGACAGAAACCGACGATTGATAGCAATTCAATCAATCTCAAAACATCAAAGCTATAATTTAGTTTCTCTACATGGTATCAAAGCCTTGAGATCCTATACAAAACACCACCAAAAAAACTCCAGTTTAACCATGACTAACCAGAATTCGTGATAAAAATCACTCGCCATATTTTCTACACCCTTCAGAGGGACTTGTGGCATAGATCACTGCCGTGATATTTGATGGTAAAAATTATGACCTTTGGGAGAAGGTGGTCGGAACTGCTCTTAAAGTTAAAAATAAGTTACGATTCATAGAAGGAACCCTAAAGAAACGGATGCCAAAGAAGGGAGAAGACATGATGGAGTTACAAGCCTGGGATATGGCAAACCCTATGATTTGCTCATGGATACTCAACGTTATTGATCCAAAACTTTGAACTAGTATTGCGTACATTGACACCGTGGGGCTTATGTGGGAAAATATGAAAAAAAACGCTACGCGGTGTCTAATGCTCGAAAGATCCATAGCTTAAAACGAAGCTAGTCGAGTGTAAGCAAGGGGAATCAAAGGTTGTGGAATTTTATTTGAAGCTTACAGGTCTCTGGAGTGAGTTGGAGAATCAGGTATGATTCCCACATGGTACCTACGGAAAGTGTGAGTGGAGCATAGGAGAAAAACCAATAAAGATGGTGGATGAAGAAAAAGTCCATCAACTTTCAATGGGATTGAATGATGACGTTTAGTCCAATATTAGGGGGGCCAATTCTAGTCGTTGAACCTTTGCCCCCACGTGGCAAGATCTCCAACATGGTACATCAAGAAGAAAGTCATAAATAGTCATGATAAATAAAAATGATCGGATGGATTGTGTAGCAGCCTTTACGGTGGATGGTAAGGCTATTTCAACGATAAGTGAAAAAGGATCGTGCAAGCATTGCGAAAAATTCAGTCATCAGGAGGCAGGTTGCTTTGAGATAATTAGGTACCCACCCGGTTGGGGCTCTCACAGATGAGGCTGTGGAGGATGCGGAAATAGAGGAGGCCATGGTGGAAGTTTTGGCGGCAACAGAGGAAGAGGTGGAGGACGAGAAATGGTGCATGCTGTCTCGGCCAATTCACAAGCCACAGCTAATATGAACATAGCGGCTGAAGCTGCTCAGGTCTCTATTCCTGGGCTCACGCCTGAATAGGTTCAAAGACTAATGAGCCTTATTGACACACCTAAAAGAAGAAGTGAAAAGCTCATAGATAAAAGCCTTTGGATGCTCGATAGTGGGGCACTGATACACATGACAGGTGATACGGATTTGTTGTCAAAAACTAAAAATATACGACCCGTTCTTATTGACTTGCCTAACGACACTTAAATCGTCTCAACTAAGCAAGGAACGGTAGCGTTGGATGATGGAACTAATCTATGCAATGTGCTACTAGTCCCTAATCTTAGTTGTAATGTTGTTCCAATTGTGAGAATTACCAAGGATTTAAATCATAGTGTGACATTCTTTGATGATTTTTATGTTTTACAGGACCGTACTTTGAGGATGCCGATTATTGCAGGTGAGCAAAGAGATGGGGTCTATTACTATGGGAGTACCGATAAAAGTTAAGAGTAATGCAGTAAGGTCTGGTGATCTATGGCACAAGAGAATGGGACATCCATTAAGCTGAAGATTTATTTGAACTTGTTCATTGTGATATATGGGAGCCATATCATGAACCCTCTTCATGTGGAGCATACTATTTTCTAACCTTGGTTGATGATGCTCGCTATGGAGTATAGTTATATCTAATGAAGGATAAGAGTGAGGTAGGACCTCTTTTAAGGGTTCAACACCGTGGTTAAAATTCAATTTTCCAAGCAGGTTAAGGTGGTAAGAACCGACAGTGGCAACAAATTCAAATTCGGGCCCCATAAAGAGTTTTTATCGTGAAAAGGGCATCACACATCAAACTAGTTGTGGATACACCCTAACAAAATGGAAGAGTAGAACGTAAGCATCGACATGTGCTAAACGTGGTCAGGGCACTTCGATTTCAAAATAAACTTCCTTTGAGTTTTTGGGGTGAATGTGTGCTTACAGCAGGATATTTAGTAAATAGAACGCCCAACAAGCTATTAAATGAAAAAACCCCATATGAAGTTCTCTTCCATAAGAGACTTCTTATGATCAGATTAGGACTTTTGGTAGCCTTATAGCAAGAAAGCTTGGAAACTGTACGATTTGGAAACCAACGAATTTTTTGAGAGCCAAGATGTTGTTTTCCATGAAGGAATTTTTCCCTATTTTGATGTGAATTCTATTGCAGCAAAAACGCAAGGTGATGGCTTGGACAAAGTTCTAGGGCAATCATCTAATTTTGGGTGTGCTAACTCTATCAATGGCGAGTCAAGTGCATCAATAGATTAGCCCACGGCACAAGCGGAGGAAGCCATCAGTAGATCTCCAGCCAGGCCTGAAGAGAGGGGGAGCTCCACACTAGAGCCCATTGTTGCAAAAACCAGTGACTTGGGCCTGGAGCTCGATTCCGTCAGCCACACGGAGCCTGGAGCTGCAAACCACAGACCCTAGACAAGGCTAGCGCCCGTGAAAGACACCGACCCATTTTGATGGTTATTTTTGGTGCAATGCCCGATCCAAATACCCCATCTCTACTGTTGCACCTCCCCAAAAGGAATGCTTAGGTATGCATTATCCTTCACAGAATTATGTCACGTGTGCAAATTTTTCTCTATCTCATCAACGACTTTTAGCTGATAATACTAAGGTTGCAGAACCTAGATTTTATCATGAAGCAATACAAGATGAAAGGTGGAGGGAAGCTATGGCAGAAGAATCAAAGCCTTGGAAAAGAATTAAACTTGGACAATTGAGAATCTTTTACCAGGAAAGAAACCCATTAGTCGCAAATAGGTGTATCGGGTCAAATACAACTCAGATGGGACCATTGAAAGATACAGAGCACGCTTAGTAAATCCAAGCCTTGGAAAAGAATGAAACTTGGACAATTAAGAGTCTTTTACCAGGAAAGAAACCCATTAGTCGTAAATGGGTGTATCGGGTCAAATACAACTCAGATGGGACCATTGAAAGATATAGAGCGTGCTTAGTAAATCAAAGCCTTGGAAAAGAATGAAACTTGGACAATTGAGAGTCTTTTACCAGGAAAGAAACCCATTAGTCGCAAATGGGTGTATCGGGTCAAATACAACTCAGATGGGGCCATTGAAAGATACAGAGCGCGCTTAGTAATCTGGGGTGATTATTAGATTTGAGGGATTTGACTATAATGAGACATTTGCACTTGCTACAAACATGACTAGTGCTCGCTGTTTTTCAGCTGTAGCAGTGGCAAAAGGCTGGGAATTACATCAACCGGATGTGAATAATACCTTCTTGTATGGTGACCTTGAAGAAGAAGTATATATGAAACTGCCTCCAGGGTTCAAAAGAAAGGATGAAAACAAAGTCTGCCAACTTAAGAAATCCCTCTATGGTCTACGACAAGCACCAAGACAATGGTTTACCAAGCTCTCATGCAAACTTTGTGAATATGGTTTTGCTCGGTCTTACGCTGACTGGTCATTATTCACCTGTCGAAAGCGTGCATTCTTTATGGATGTATTAGTCCATGTTGATGATATTGTGCTTACAAAAAAATAATACTGAAGCATGCAAACAATTCAAAGTTTATCTAAATACATGTTTCAGTATTAAGGCTCTCGGCCCGTTGAAATATTTTTTGGGCATTGAAGTTGCCCGTGCACTGTAAGGTTTATTCCTTTGCCAGTGAAAATATGCACTGGAAATTATTGATGAATGCGGTCTCTTAGGAGCAAAATCGGTTGGCTTCCCCATGGGAGAAAATCATAAACTAGCATTGGCACAAGGCCGCCTCCTAGCAAATCCTACCAAATATCAAAGGATTATTGGACGCTTGATTTATATCACAATAACAAGGTCAGGTCTCACTTATGCAGTCCACATTCTATCCTAATTTATGCAAGTACCTAGAGAGGAACATATGGATGCTGCCAGATGCATCCAGCGTTATCTAAAAGGTACTACTAAACTAGGTATTTTACTAAGAGCTGACAGCGGCCTTCAACATGTTGGCTTTTGTGACTCAGACTGGGGAGCATGTCCCATTTCACGAAAATCTCTCACTGGGCACCTTATCATGTTGGGTGGCTCACCTATTTCATGGCTCAGGAAGAAGCAAATTATCGTATCTCGCTCTTCAGCTAAATTAGAATATCGATCCATGGCATTTACAACAAATGAATTGGTCTGGCAATGATCCTTCCTAGCATCCTTGGGCATATTCTTTCCTCCAATGAAACTTTCCTGTGACAGTCAAGCGGCCTTATACATTGTAAGAAATCTTGTCCTCCATGAAAGAACGAAACATATTGAAATTGATTGTCACTTAATTTGTTCGGGAAAAACTTGAAGCCGAAATCCTTACTCTTTCCCACATTGGGACTAAGCAACAACCAGCGGACATCTTTACTGAAAGTCTCGAAAAGGAACAATTTCAATTCTTACAGGGCAAGTTGGGCATTCTTGATCCGCATGTTCCAACTTGAGGGAGAGTGTTAGGCAAAATTGTGTCTTGATAGATTTTATCACAATCTTTTTTGTAATATTTCCCTTTCCTATGTGCTATAGGACTAGGATTTGGTGACTTATGCACTAAGCTAGGGTTAATTGTGAGTCTCAATGCCCATGTCATGCATGTATATATTACTGAGAACCTCAATCAATGGCCAGGGAGAGAAACCGAGAGCAATTCAATCAACCTCAAAATATCAAAGTTATAATTTAGTTTCTCTACAATGGATTTCTAATGTTGACGGTGCACATGTGAAATATGTAGTGAATTCGATTCGGATGATGAAGGTACAACTTGGAATCCAGGAGCTATATTTTTCCATCATGTTCTAGTTTTGACAAGAAGCATAAATATTTCCATTATGCAGGTTAATAGTTAAGCAGATCTCTACTCCTTATTGGGTTAATAATATCTCCACTCTAGTGAGATGCAGAATCCAAAACCAAAGAAATAGTTAAGGGAATCCCTTCCTTAAAATGAGTACTTCTTTTTCTAAGGTTATGATCGAAGTGAGGGAATTCCTTCGGCCACATTGTTAAAAAATCACTTGGCCCAAAGGACATGGGCCATAGGGAAATTGAGAGACAAATTGAGGCCCATCAACCTTTACATCTATAGGACCTAGTATCTAGTCCAAGTCAAGATAAACTGAAACGATCATTTTTTAGAAGGTTAGATGTTCAATAGATAGTACCAATGACTCATTTCTATTCTATATTGTTCGTGCAAAAAATTTGTTATTTTTACAGTACTTTTATACCCGATTTATGCTCATTATAATCATTATTTTCAAGTTTTTACTTGATTTTATTTTATTTTGTAGGTTTTGAACAAAATAAGAATAATTATGGAAAAATGCGAAAAATGATGAAAAAATGCTGAAAATAAAAATTCGAGCCATGAAAGATGGAAAAAGCAGCCCAAGAATCAGCCCAACTTTTCTTTTTATCCATCATCCAAAAAAAAAAAAGAAGAGAAAATAAAATTGAAGACTAAACCTAGCTATCACGTGTAAGGCATGTCATCTCTTAACTTTCCCTCCCTCACGTGCGCCTTGCGTGACGCCAAAATACCCCCTTAACTTCTTTCTCTCTCCTCTTCTCGGTTCTCAGAACCAAAGACCCCCGAAACTCCTCCATCTCCTCCACTTATCTCTCTAACTCAGCTCTCCTTTCTCTCTCTTCGAACGACAACGCACCACGCACCACCATCGCTATCAGCACATCAAGCATCACCAACAACAAACCACATAGCACGCCAGTTTGCACCATCGCGACCATCCATGATACCATGCAAATCAATGGTTGAGATCAAAGAGAGCTCGGGTATATAAACAAGCTAGCAGCAATTGAAGCAAGGGAAGGAAGGACTAATTAGGTAACAATCTAGGGTTTTAGGTTAGGTTTAGTTTAAGTTTTAGATTTAGTTTTAATTTCGTTTTCAATTCTCAGAATTTAGGGTTTATTACCGGTTAGGGCTTTGGTATTTCGATCTATTTCAGCCTTCAATTTCATGTAATTAGGCTTAGTTTGGTTAATTTGGAGTCGACATTCAAGATTTTCAACTTGTAATTGCAATATTTTAGGCACAAGTTTGATGAGTTTTGATCCTCTTCCTCCCTTGTTTCGATCTGTTGATGCGTCAGTAATGGCAAAATCCGCCATGTTTAATAAGTTTTGGAGCTATGTTTTGGTTGTCCCATGGTAAATTCAAATCCTCTCCCCTCTTTTGTTCTTTATTGCTTGTGTCCTATTCTTCTGTTCTTTGTGTAGCTCTGTTTTGATTCTGTTGCTCCCCCTCCCCTGTTTACAAGCTCAATTCGAATATGGTGGTTGAATGATTCTTTCCCCCTCCCTTGTTTGTAAGTTAGTTCGGTTTGATGATTGAATGGGTTGATTATTGCTGGAGGCTGTGATTTTGGTTGATTGTTGATAGAGCCTGTGATTTTCATGATTGTTGTCTTGCGTTGGTTTAGTTTGCAAGTCAGATTGGTATTGTTGCTTGACTGCTTTCGAATGTATACTTAGATCAGTACTTGATTTTGGTTGTTCCTGATTCTAGTAGTATGTTGATGATGATGATTGAATGGTTTGATGGTTGAACTCATTTAGTTTAAGTGATTTGGTCTGATTTGGTTTGAATGATTTTGATTACTGCTTGATTTAGGTTGCTATGGTTTCATTGCATAGATGGTTGGGATATGGCTTAACATGATTAGATGGCTATTTGGTTTGACATGTCTCGGTAGTTTGAATGATTCACTTAGTTGCTAGTCCTCGTTCCTCCATTTAGATTGCTTAAGATAGTTTAATTGCATTGATCTATGTTTTGGTTTTTCTTGTTTTTATTCCTTCAAGTCTATCTCCTTAGGTTTCCTAATTGTGGAGTTTAGTAGCTTGGTTTGGTTACTTAGGTTTCATAATGATTATTTCTTCAAGTTACTGGCTTAGTTCTTTTTGTTAAGGTCCTATTAATTGCTTAGTTGAAATTTTCTAAGTCAAGTATTTCCTTAGGCTTAGGTAATGTTAGTTTTAGAAATTTCAATGACCTACATCTTTTCCGTTGTCCCCGAGGACACGACCCTCAAGTACTACAGCGAGAGCTGTACGCTTACGGCTTTTATTTTTTGCTCAAATTTATCCTGAATAGGTTTTTGGCACTGTTGCCGGGGATGACAGCATGAGATTCGGTCACGTTTTCTTTTTCTTATCTACTTTCTTGTTAGTATCATAGATCTTGATTTGCTTCATTTATTTTATTATTAATTATGACTTCGTTTAGTTCATTTCTTGAAATTTCCAAAATCCAAAAAAATTACAAAAGTTAAAATCTAAAAAAAAGAAATTGAAAAACTTCAAAATCACTAAAAATGGAAAAACTACTAAAATTTTTTTTAAAAAATGGAAAACCTTGAAAACCACAAAAAAGAATTTTGAATGATGCAAAACCTCAAAAACAAAGTGGTAAGTTTATGTTTCCTTAGTTTGAGCGTTTTTTTTCTTTTTCTTAGTGTTCTTCTTATTAGTTGCTTATGCGTTGACTTACTTTGTTTATTTGTTATTAGTTGTGATTTATTTAGTTCATTTCTTGAAAAACTCCAAAAACCTAAAAAAATTAAAAACTTGAAAACCCTTAAAAATTAAAAAACTTCAAAAACTTCAAAAACAGAATGCCAGTTTTTGATTTCCGACAATATGAGCATAAACCTTTTTGGAGTTATCTTTTAAGTCTTAATGATTATCGTGCTCAACTGAATCATAATTTTGAAAAATGGAAAATTTGTGAGGTCATTGCTGTGGGTCTAAATGCTGAGTCGAGGTGCTATGTTGAATCAATTTGTCCAGGAGGTTTAATAGAATTATTATCTAAAACTCAAGATGAAGTTTGGGATTTCTTTGAAAAATTAGCTTGGAAAACCTATGCGTTTGAACAAGCTAACGAGACTTTTAGATACCCAACTCATGGAGAGTATGATTTTCATGCTAATTCTTACCCTTCATACCACTGTATGAATTCAAATGATTCATATGACTATTATATGCCTCCTACTTTTTGCGATTATTGTGAAGCTTCTAATCATGATGCACATATTTGTCCTTATCGTGCTTATGTTGATGCTACATGTGCAAATTTTGAAGAGAAGATTAATGAATTGTCTGATCAAATAATAGAAACCATGAAAGCAAGAATTGCTGCATATTGTCACTGTTTTAACCAAAATAGGGAGACTTATGGTGAGCTTGATTCTAGTTTAGGATCTCCTAAACATGATATTAATCTTGATGATGATTTTGAACCCTCTTATTCTGCTAGGCCTGACTTGAATGAAGACATGTATTTGCCTTCGCTAGATCAAGAGAGTGACCTTCCTATGTCTCTATCACCTGACCTTGCACCCCGCACTAGCTCACCTAAGGGCATCACTGATGATGTCCTAGTTTATGCCGACCCATCCACCACTCTGAACGATTTTTATGAGTTTGAGATGGGTGAACAATCTGATACTGTTAGTGAGTTAGATATAAGCATCACACCTAAAGTTGAGCCTCATAATTTAGATGATTCCGATGATCTTTCACAGGAGTTATATGATGAGGTAACTGAACTCACTATTTAAACTTTGATATTCTTTATGCAGAATATGAATCTTTTTCATATGGGCTTGATGTTACTGAAGGTCTTGATGTGGGTTTTCATGTTGAATATGAATCATTATCTTCTGATCCCGTCATTCTTGACCTTCAATTTAAATTAGGTGATAATATTCTGTATGTGAAATATGAATCTTTTTCTTGTGAGTTTGAGACCCATGAAAGTTCTGATGATGGTTTTTGTGCTGATTATGAGTCTTTCTCTTTTGACCCCACCCAAACTGACTTTCGTTTGAATATTGCAAGTCTAAACTTGTTGAGTCTGAGATCATTGCCACTAAGAATTTTACTTTGGACCGGACTCATATGCATATTAGACTTAACAGACTTGTGAAATTTGCACCCTCTATTTTGCCTAAACTGCTCGTTCATGATGATATAGTTTCTAGGCCAATGACCTCAATACTGGCTCATTCTAAGTATGTTCATTTCCTTTCTGATTGGGCCCAACTGTTTGATAAGTTGAAGCAGACCCTCACTTGTGCTTTGCTGGCTAGGGAGATGTACTCTTTCTAGCTCCAACTCACTGCTTTTCACTGTTTCTATGTGATTGAGAGTTGGGCTTCTTTATTTGATAAGCTGCTACGTGCTTTGACAAGTTTTGATTTGAGTTGCACTTTTAAGCTTAATATGGAGTGGTTGATATTCCACAAGCCTCATGTTGCATCATCTTCGTGAGGCATAGTTTGGGTACAACCTGTATCAAACCTGGTATGATCATTCCACCCTCCCTTCTTCTCTTTTCATTTCCTTTTTTTTTTTTGTACATAGTTGTGGATAATTAGTACTGTGAATTGTGATGGATGATCAATCTTGAGGAGCAGTTTGGGATTTGTTGAGCCATGTGGGCTATGATCATCCTTGATTGTTGTGTAAATACTTGATAGTTGTGAATATCTAGGGTTGTTCTTGTATATGTTCTAGTTTCATTGTTTGGTTTCCTTGAATTTGTGTGTTGTTCCTTTGGTTTGGTGTCTTGTTTCTTTAGTTTAGTGAGTTTTGGTTTTCCTTTGGTCTTGTTTTGTTTAATAGTTTCTTTTTGTTTCCTTTTTGGTGTTTGAGTGTTTTTGTTTTTGTTTGGTGTTTTAGGTTTCTTTTGATTTAGGTTGGTGTTTAGTAAGTCTTTGGTTTTGTTTTATTTTTATTTTGGGTGATTATGTTGGTTTGGTCTTGATTGGACTTGTTTTCTTTTAGGTTTTGGTTTTCTTTTTCTTTATTTAGTTGTTTTACGTTTGGATTTTTTTTGTGTATGGGTCTTATTTTATTTTGTTTTGGTTTTGATTTTGGCCATTTAGTGGTTTGGTTTGTTTTAGAGTTAGTTTTGGTTTTTTCTTTTCTTTTCAGATTTTGATTTTAGTGATTTTATGTTTGTTTTTAGTTTTGTTTTTGATTTTTATTGGTATCGTAGTTTGTATATATTTGTAGTTTAATGTGGTTTTATGGTTGTATAGCTTATGTGCTTGCTTTTCAGCGCCTTAGTCCTCATAATAAGGACATTGTGAAGTTTTGGTGTGGGGTGGGGTACCCATGTGTACATATTTTTCTTTAAAAAATTTTGAAAAATCCAAAAAAATTTTTGATTTTGTTTTGGGAACGTTTGTACTATGTCTGATTAGCTTGAATCCCCTGTGCTTTGGTTATTAACTTGTATATAAGTAGGATGTGCATGATAGATCTCCAACCTCAGTGCGACATTCTAAGCCCTAGTTCTAACTCTAGTTGCTCATTATAGATGAGTAATCCAATCTTTGTTTATTCCTTCATCATTATCTTCAGGTCTTAGGCTTCCATAAATGATTCTCTCACTTGCTTGTGACACGATTACTTTGAAGAAAATAATGAATGAATATTTTGAATAAAGAAGAAAAAAAGAAAAAGAGATGGAATAAAATTTGAAATGACAAGTATCCCTTTGAGGCATGTACTACTCGGCGTTAGCCTTTAAGGCATGTGCTACTGGGAAAGCTTGCTTCCAATGTTAGTATGATGATAATGTAGTTGTGTCAGTCAAGTAGGATTGAGTCTAATTCTGGTAAATCTAAGCCTTGGGGTGATGATACACTTGCACACAAGCACTAGGATGGATTTAAAATCTTGATGTTCAATGGGGTGAAAAATTAGTGATCTGATATCATTTATGAGGTAGAGGGCTTTGAAGTGCATTCTGTATATATGCAGGTCAATAACTTGGTTACATGGGCGAATTAGTTGATTAGAACGTGTACAAATCTTTCCCAAATTCTGTACATATTAGTTTTGAGGGAAAAAAAAACCAAAAAGATTTTCTGTTATTTTTGAAATAATTTTTGTGGGTATTTCACCTGAAAACCCTCATGAGACCTCACTCATCCACTTGGGAGGCCGAGGGGTTTAAAGGGGTTGTTGTATACGCTAAATGCAACCGTGATTCCTACGATAGTAAGTTAGGATTTTCTTTCTCTTATTTTTCATTTTCTTTTAGTTACTTACGTTATTTTACTCGGGGACGGGCAAAATCTTGGTGTGGGGTATTTGTTCGAACCAAAAATGTGTTATTTTTACGGTACTTTTATACCCGATTTATGCTCGTTATAATCATTATCTTTAGATTTTTATTTGATTTTATTTTGTTTTATAGGTTTTGAACAAAAGGAGAATAATTATGGAAAAATACGAAAAATGATGGAAAAATGCTGGAAATAAAAATTCCAGCCATGAAAGATTGAAAAAGCAGCTCAAGAATCAGCCCAACCTTTCTTTTTATCCATCATCCAAAAAAAAGAAAAAAAAGAGAAAATAAAATTGAAAACAAAAACCCAGGTATCACATGCAAGGCACGTCATCTCTTAACTTTCCCTCCCTCAGGTGCGCCTCGCGTGACATCGAAATACCCCCCTTAACTTCTTTCTCTCTTTTCTTCTCGGTTCTCAGAACCAGAGACCCCGAAACTCCTCCATCTCCTCCACTTATCTCTCTAACTCAGCTCTCCTTTCTCTCTCTTCGAACGACCACGCACCACCATCGCCATCAACACATCAAGCATCACCACTAGCAACCCACATAGCACGCCAGCTTGCACCATCGCGACCATCCATGATACCATGCAAATCGACGGTCGAGATCGAAGAGAGCTCAGGTATATAAACAAGCCAGCAGCGATTGAAGCAAGGGAAGGAAGGACTAATTAGGTAACAATCTAGGGTTTTAGGTTAGGTTTAGTTTAGGTTTTAGATTTAGTTTTAATTTGGTTTTCAATTCTTAGAATTTAGGGTTTGTTACCGATTAGGACTTCGGTGTTTCGATCTGTTTCGGCCTTCAATTTCATGTAATTAGGCTTAGTATGGTTAATTTTGAGTCAGCATTCAAGATTTTCAGCTTGTAATTGCAATATTTTGGGCACAAGTTTTATGAGTTTTGATCCTCTTCTGCCCTTGTTTTGATCTGTTGATGCATCAGTAATGGCAAAATCCACCATAGTTAATGAGTTTTGGAGCTATTTTTTGGTTGTCCCATGGTAAATTCAAATCCTTCCCCTCTTTTGTTCTTTATTGTTTGTGTCCTGTTCTTCTGTTCTTCGTGTAGCTCTATTTCGATTTTCTTGCTCCCCCTCCCCTGTTTATAAGCTCAATTCAAATATGGTGGTTGAATGATTCTTTCCCCCTCCCCTGTTTGCAAGTCAGTTCGGTTTGGTGATTGAATGGGTTGATTGTTGCTGGAGGCTGTGGTTTTGGTTGATTGTTGATGGAGCATGTGATTTTCATGATTGTTGTCTTGCGTTGGTTTAGTATGCAAGTCAGACTGGTACTGCTGCTTGACTGCTTTCGAATGTATACTTAGATCAGTGCTTGATTTTGGTTGTTCCTGATTTGGTAGTCTGTTGATGATGATGATGAATGGTTTGATAGTTGAGCTCATTTAGTTCAAGTGATTTGGTCTGATTTGGTTCGAATGATTTTGATTACAGCTTGATTTAGGTTGCTATGGTTTCATTGCATAGATGGTTGGGATATGGCTTAACATGGTTAGATGGCTATTTGGTTTGACATGTCTCGATAGTTTGAATGATTCACTTAGTTGCTAGTCGTCGTTCCTCCATTTAGATTGCTTAAGATAGTTTAATTGCATTGATCTATGTTTTAGTTTTTCTTGTTTTTATTCCTTCAAGTCTATCTCCTTAGGCTTCCTAATTGTGGAGTTTAGTAGCTTGGTTTGGTTACTTAGGTTTCATGATGGTTATTTCTTCAAGTTACTGGCTTAGTTCTTCTTGTTGTGGTCCTATTAATTGCTTAGTTGAAATTTTCTAAATCAAGTATTTTCTTAGGTTTAGATAATGTTAGTTTTAGAAATTTCAATAAACTAAATCTTTTCCGTTATCCCCGAGGATACGACCCTCAAGCACTACAGCGAGAACTGTATGCTTGCGGCTTTTATTTTTCGCTCAAATTTATCCCGAACATATATATTCAAGTTGAGGAAGATTTGAAGGTCCTGTTGTTGAATGAAGACTTAGGACCTATTCGTCTCGGTATTTACAATTAGCATTTAGCCATCACCAGCGTTTGTGAGCAGTCAATGGCGTTTATGCTTAGCTGTTAGTGTTCCAGAGCATTTATGGGTTAATTTTGAAGAAACAATTAGGCGTTTGATAGTGTTTAGAAATAGGGCTAGCATTTGGGGACATTAAAACTTGGTCAAATGGTGAGATTGATAGACCCTAAATGCTCGTCAACAGGACCACAAGATCGACCATTCCACACATTATCTCTAGCTTTGTCTCCATTATCCTTGATATCACCTGTTGAAGATTATAAGGAGGGAGTTTGCTTCAACTGTTTCATAATAACTAGTCTATTGAGATTTCATATTAAAGCTGATAGGCAAAGGGTGAGTAGCCTCTTAAACTTATATCATGGTTCTTATCATATTGAAATATCAATATGGGGCTCTACTCATGATGTATAATATTAGAATATTCGGACTTGTGTATCCGACACAATCCTTAGAATTTGTAATATCTAGGTTTACCTAACACCCGCATTTCTATTTTGGATTTGACTCTGAAATGATTCTTTTAGAGGATTTTGAGGGGCATGTAGAATCATCTCGTATCAGCGCACATCTCAAATGAAATTGAAGCTTCTTGTATAATGAGATTAGACTGTTATTTCTATAGCGGCAGCAACCAAAAGCAAGAAACATGAATCTTGGATGAAGTACAACGCATCAATATAGAAGTACAACACTTCCTGCTCTAGCCAGAAGCCAAATTTGATCTGCTCAGTACAAATACCATTTCTACTCGGTCTTAACTTCAGTTGGTCGAATATTGGATGAAGCCCCGTGTTTGGGTACGTGCAAGTATATCAACTTGAGGAGCATTTCCAAAAGCTCAGGGGAAAACATTTTCAACCAGTAGGTGACCCTGTACCATGCTGGTTCTGTTAGATACCTGTCACCCCGGCATGCGCTCTTCACTATGGCCTGTGCACACCTGTCTGCTTTATGCAATGGGATTACTTTGCGAAACGCCTGCAATTAATTTCTGATAAATGATTTGCATATTTGATTGGATGTAATGACAATAAGATCTGAGGAGGAGCTAATGTCCAAATGGAAGTGAAGTATGCATAATATTAGCAGACGAGTTACATGAAAACAAGCTAAGAAGTAAGAAGCTTAAATGTCTTACAGTCACATCAACGATCATCTGACCATCTCCAGCAAGGTGTTTGCGCTTGGTCATTTCTGACTTGATGAACCCGGGAGTGACTATTGTTATATGAATATCTGAGCCAACTTCTACCCTTAATGTCTCGTAAAAAGCTACAAGTGCTGCTTTACTCGCCTGGAAATAATCAAAACACATAATGTCGTACACACTTATGTCAACCCACACAGCAAAATTCTTTATACAGTACCAGTTAGAGTATTCAGTTATCAAGAGGAATCGGATGTAAAACTTTTGCATGTCAGTGCGTCAAGATTTATTATGGTTTGAGTTGTCATCATACTATAAGTGCTATGTAGGATTTGCATATACAATTGAGACAAAAAGGTAGCGTACATTGTAGATACTGAGTGTTGGCATAGGTACCCAAGAAGCAGAGGATGCCATGGCAATGATTTTTCCACCAGTATTTCTTAGGTGTGAAATCGCAAAACGAGTTACGCAAACAGAACCCCAGAAATTAACATCCTGTAAGAAACTCAGAGCATGTGTCAACTTGTAGAATTTATACGTTCAGGCTTTTTTTAGGGACAAGAACCAATTAACAGCGAGATAGAAGAGAAAATTTGACGCGACTTACCATAACGCAGCGCGCTTTAGTGATGTCTACATAATCTTCGACCCTGTTAACTGATGCAATCCCAGCATTGCACACCAGATGATCCACTTCAATTGCGCCAACAATCATTATGTGCAGCACAGGAATGTGAATTATTTTTATCTTATTTTTTTGCTAGCAGCATATGAAGGTGAATTTCTCAACACTTTCTTTCTAATTAGAAGTAAAAATACAAGCTAAACCTCTTTTAGGAACACGTCGAATAGTCAAGGCCCAAATGAAAAATGCAGTTCACTATCACCAACAAAGTGGGGCCAGACTGCTAGATCTAATAACCATTCGCTGGGAGACTTTTGGGTAGTCTAGTGGTAGTATGCCTGATTTCCGTGAGGAAGATCTCTGTTCAATTCTTCCTAAACAATGTGCAAAATGATATAAGAAATTAGTAAATCGCTTACATCTTCCGAAGTATGAAATGGCAGAATCAACAATGCACTTGCAGTCATTCACATCGGTCACATCTGCAGTCACTGTGACAGCATCAGGTGACCCCATCTCTCGGCATGTATCAGCTACTTTGATAAGAATTTTGCCCCTAATATCTGCTAGTACCAGGCGTGCTCTTCTTCTAGCGTACTCGTATGCTAGTTGCTGCACAAAGTTTTATAATTTGTAGCGATGACTGGGTGGTCTATAATACAACTTCCACATAGATGGTAACTGCTAGATGTTGGCGTTCATTTCATCTTCATTAAAATCTAATCAGCATGAAATTGTAAATAAATGGATAAGACCATTATAAGTGACTTAGATTCATAGTCATGACCTTTCAATCGGAAAAGACTTAATTCCATGTCAAGAAAGTAACTCTTGAAAGTTTTAAGCATATGAGTGGAGGCCCAAAAACAGGCGCACATACTAAACGGGTGTCAATGGTCAAGAAATGAAGTACCCTGAAAATTTAACATGATGGATTTAACATTCCATGAACAAGCAATCCTATTTACTTCTCCACATCAAAGTGAATAGCCAATGTTGACCGTCAAACAATGAAATTAAAATGCACAAATGATCGAGTTCAAATTGATAATAACTATCAATACAGATTGGTTAAAATAGTTTGGTATTTGTTTACCATAAATAAAGTATCGGATTCGAGTCTTCTAAATGGAAGAAATCTACGATGAGAGAATGACATGCTATTATGAGTCAATGCAATGGTGGATCCAGCATGGGTACAATGGGGTCAACCGACACCCTCCAATAAAAAGAAATTTTATATGCAGCCAAAAAAACGTTTTAAGGCAATTATATATATGGAACTTTTGCTAGCCCAGTAGTTGGAGTGGTTACTGGTGAGTAGAGGCGGGCAATAGATCGGGTTGGGCTAGGCTGGGCTAATCCATTACTAAACGGGCCGTATCGGGCCCAAAACATTTGTTAATGGGCCGGGTTGGGTTATGAGCCAAATGAACCCGACTTGCCCATGGCCCACCCATTACCCCCTAAGGAGTGCATTTGGTGAGTTAATTTTTCAAGGAATGTCTCTGTAATTTTCCAACCAAACTAAAGTAGTCTCAATTCAAAGTTAGAAGACATACAAGTAAGCTAATAAACGGATTGGGCCTGGTTGGCCCATGGGCAGGCCACTTTGGGCCTGTTTAAAAAAATGGAACAAACTTGCGCAAAAAAAAAACAGTGTATAATAATTATTATTATGTACAAATTGTTGGCAATAGGCTTAACTAATTGGAACATGTAAACTAGTGTGTCAAGTACGTTAAAAAAATAATAGGCTATTAAACGGGCCGTTAATGGGCCAGTCCGGTCGAACCCGTTAATAAGCCTTAATGCACTGGCCCATTATCAGCCCAGTCCATTATTAACCCGATCCTTTATTAGTCCTATTTTAAATGGGCTGATCGCTTAAGCTAATAAGTACCCGGTCTATTGTCTACCCCTACTGGTGAGCGAGTTTTTCTCTAGTGCGGCGAAGTTGCATGTTCGAATCTTCTTCTTCATGTTTTCATTGTTTAAGTTTTTTTATTTTCTAAATCTTTGCTACTTACAAACTCAAAACAAAATTAAACCATCAGCCCATGTCCTCTCATTCAATTAATTTATTGGTTACTTTTGAAATTCTTATTTAGTCCTTCAATTTGTTAGTTAATTTGCTTTTCTTGTTTAATTTGTGAGCTTATTCCCCAATTCGATTCCAAATTTGTTTCATTTGTGGGTTTAATTTCAATTATAAGTCAAAATGCTTAATTTGCTTTTCTTGTTTAATCTATGAGTTTATTTGCCAATTTCAATTCTAAATTTGTTTAATTTATGAGTTTAATTTCAATATTAAGTCGAAATACCTAATTTATTTTTCTTGTTTAATTTGTGAGTGTATTTGCAAATTTTTATTCCATACTTTTTTAATTTGTAGATCTAATTCTAGGTAAAATGTATAGATATTTTCAACCCTCTCTCCAAAATTCCTGATTTTACCACTGATCCAATGGTAGCTGAACTATGCTAAAATAGAGGTCCAAAGACTTGAAAAAAAAAAAAGATAAATACTAATTTTTCAACAAGGGGGTGCCAATCAGAGAAAAGGGTAATTTTTTCAAATGTGGATGCACAAATTAAAGCATGACTAAATCCATATGTACGTAAAGAATGCGACTTATACAAGGAAATGAGATGAAGAAAAAGAAGGAAACTTACCTCGCCGATGCCGGAGGCAGCACCGGTGATGATGACAACTTTGCCAGCAACGTCTTCGGTGAAAAAGAATGAATGTAAGATTGAAATGAACAACTTGGGCAACCGAAAGAGTGGTAGAAATAGGCACACCAAGAGAAGGATGAAGGGTGGAGCTACTATGTTCAACACATTGTGTATCCAATCCATTGTTTTTCTTCTTTCCGTTGTGTTCATTGCCTCTTTAATAAACAGGAAAGTGCAACTACTTGAGGATGAATTCAAATTATTCAATAATCAATTAGACTAGTCACTGCTAGCTCCATAATTATATAAGTGTATCGTATCCCACTTTTAAGTTATTAGAATTCATTGTATACCTAGTATTTTTTTTAAATAGGGGTACACTTTAAAAAAATTAATAGGTGCCCACTTTTAAATTTTCGAAACTCATTACTTATATTAGTAAATGGTACTCCCCTATTAAAACCAATATCATTTATCCATTTTCAGAATGTTCTATATATGTCACTGCCTATTCCTACCAATAAAAACTCATAATTTAAAAAAGGTTTGCTAACTCTCTCTTTAAAATTAAAAGCATAATTATGAAAAGAAACAATACTCAATCAACTATTTATATCATTAATATTGGTAAGTACGGGCCGCTTACAAGCTGTCCCCAACCACCATTGAAGAAGTTCTATTCTATAATTGATTAGATGTGACTTTTGTATGCGGACCTAATTTTGTAACGTGAGAATTAAAGACCTCCCATACCACCATTGAACAAGTTCTATATGATAATTGGTTTGATGTCATTTTCGTAGTGACCTAATTTTAGAAAGTGAGAATTAAAGACGTTATGGCCTGACGTCTGTCAGGTCAGCTACAATATGCAACATGTATGATGTGTTGGTCGACTTCAATGCCCATCTAGCCGCAGACAATCCAGAAGACACGTGGAGTGTCTTTTACGGTCTTCTATGTCGTATGTATTCAATCAGTCTTGAAGAATAGTGTCAAACAGGCCCTTTCTTTGTTTGTTCGAATAAGCATGCTCTAAGTTTGTAACTATGCGATTAATGCAGACTAAATGAGTCTCATTGGATATCACTAACAAGTTCCCTAGGAGTCAGCTTGAGAGGGAATAAGAAAGAGGCACAAAAGTCAATCAGGATTGTTAGAAAAGTAAATGTTGTGACTAAGAGCGAATAGAGAAACTTATCTAATTTAGGAACGAAAGTGGAAGTCGTGGCGTGATAGACCACTACCCTAAAACCAAATTTGCTCCCCCAATTGCACACTATAGATTCCTGAGCAATTAATCTCTAAGGATACACAGCTAGTTGTCTGAATGTTGTAATGGCACGAACAGTGAGGATAGTTGATCACTTATCCAGAATGAAGAGTTCAAGAGAAGGTTTAGGACGAGTGTGCTTTTCCGTGTGTCTTAAACTATTATAGGAGGCTGAATGTATGGTGAGAGGATGACAGCAAAAATGACAATCATATATATATATATATATATATATATTAAAAGTTGGATTGAACTTATGTAAGAGCGACGCATGGAATGCCACATATGATGCCGTCTAGGGCGTCACTTGCGATAAGAATGTCATGTAGGATAGTAATATAAAAGATTTCTATCATGTAATTAAGATGAATGTAGGTTATCAATGCAATTTTAATTCAATTTAATGTTAACTTTTCTCATATGTTATGACTAATTAATTATTGAATTTTGTCTTTAAAACTTAAATATAGACCAAAGAAATGATTTAGATGTTACCCCAGAAAAAATTGAAGTATATTAGATATTATTCCTCACGTAAGTATATATTGGACATCTAAATCTAAATATATTTATTTTTAGATATTATTTTTGAGTGAGTATATCATGATTTGGCACTTGAATTAATGCTGATTGGGCTGGTTATTTCGCATACAGTAAAGCTTGATTACTTAAGTATGTCACATAATTAAATTTGGATAACATGAAATACAGTATGACCTTAATGTGATTGTGAGTTTCACTTACGACTGCTTTTAGTTGATAGAATATTTAGTTTTTTTGTACATTTATAACTTACGTTCATGATATTAGAAAAAATATTTTAGTGATTTATTCAATTTATATTTCACTTGAAATTATATTTTGCACTCAAAAGTCACATAATATAAATAGTTCTTTTAGCAAATTTAAATTTAAATTTAATATGTAAATTAATATATAAGAGTAGTTTGTCTACATTCCTATGATAGACCACAATCGACTTCATAAATTAGTAGTACTGCCCTCCAAAAAAAAGAACGTTAAAAGTTTTCCTAAATTCAAATCGTACTTAAATCTTTTCATGTGCTACTAATCTCCCTTTCTTCTTTTTTAAATTTTTTCATTTTTCTTTGGTTTTTTATAAATAGTTATACACCAAAGAGATAAGATTAAGGTCAAAGACTTATCTGTCCTTTTGTTACTGCTGTGAAAAATTTATTCATGCTTTGTTGATCATGAGAATAATTAATCAAATTTTATCTTTATTCAAATCATGAGTCAAATAGTAGGATGGACCATCATCACTATTAAATAATATTAAAGGTGCCGTTAAACTATTAAAATAATCTGCAATGGACATATGAAATAGGTGCATGCATAATGAACACAATTAAACCAACAGGAACTCTAGGGAAAAAAACGCACCTTTTGTGATGCTTATTAGTTTTAATTGGCATGCATGACCCTACGAATTTGACATTTGGTCTCACATGTGCTAACTGCTCTTTTACCAATTCATTCTTATTGGTAAATTACCTTATTATTTCATTTGAATGTCCATCTTTAATATTATATAACCTTTGCTAAATTGCCTCATTATTTCATTTTAATGCTCACCTTTAATTATTATATTATTTATTATTTTTGAAATTAATTACCTCATTATCTGGACTACTCATTTTACTCTTGAGTATATTTTAATTTGCAATTCTTTAAATAGGGACTTAATTTTATAGTATCTTATCTAAGTTTGTGTCGTCAATTTGATTAAAAAGAAAATTTGTGTCCCCATATAACTCTTAGTTGTGGAAGGATACAAAAATGAGTTCTAACAAGTATTGATTGGCTAAAATGGAAGAATCTTATTCTTTTATCAATCAATATCAAAATAAATTTTATAATCCCTAGAATTGTTTGCACTCATATGAAACAAAGTGGTCATTCATATTAAAAAGAAGGTAATTTTCTATTCATGTTTGCTATGCAATAACTATAAATAAACGTCAAGAACAATCATTGAAATGTGTAGGAGTTTACCTTCCAAAATCGATATTAAGTCATGGACAACTAAATTGCAACATCACGGGTGACTTCACTGGAGGGTTTAAAGTTTATCATTAAACATGATAATGAATACTAGGAAGGATACACAAGAAACATTGTCTATAAAGAAGTATTCAACAACTTATCAATGGTATGCATGCACTTGAAATAACTTCACTACTACAAATTACCCAAAAAAATAAATGAATTGACAGTGTACATCTTTTAGTGTTAGTGAACTCCTACAAAATGTTAGTTCTAATTATGTAATAACCATGATATATTATGATTCTTAGAATTAAATATAATCGAAGATTAAATAATAACAATTAATAAATACCTCCAATATTGTGCTACCAACTCCAGACAGATGAAATGTACAAGAAATCCACAATTGAAATATTTCTCTCTAGGTAAGCATAAATCAATACAAGATATTATCTTATATTTTTTTACTAAATGTATAAGCATGTAAAAAATCATTACATACATTTAACAACACATCGTTGATAACAAGTAATTAGAAATAAATAAAAAATCAGAACCTAACTTTGGATAATATATGTTACTTTTGCAAGTTATTTAATCTGAGAACGGAAGTTGGTGACTAATAGACAGCGAAGATGACAAATCTGATGTGTTATCGAACATTTCATATTAGAACTACTTCTCACACATTACATTTCATATTATCATATGATGCATTTTTAACAATAAAGTCCAAGTTTTAGAAATACAATATTAAATTACTAAAAATACTATGGTTTTCCTCTGTTCCTTTGCTACTATAGTTATTTCATAAAATGATTTTAAACTTTAAAAAAAAAAATTACGTAGTTTCAAACCACATAATATCTTCAAAAAAACTGCTTGACTAACCGGATTAAAAAAGATGAACTACACATCAAAAATTTAAGTACATATAATTAAAATAATTTTATATGAAATAAATTCAGGAAAAAGTAGCTACCATCAACTCCATAGAACTCAGTATGTCATAGCAACACCAACAACATAATAACATAATACTAATACTTATCAACTGAAAAATGATAGTCATCGTGCAACGCACGGGTAAAAAACTAGTAATAATAAAGGTTGATTTGGTGGAGAAAAATTAGCATTAATTATGCTAATTTTCATACTCAAGTGAGCTAACCCCAGCACTATACTTCTACAAAGGCCTTTTATTAAAGGATATACAAGATTTCTTTCTGATTTTACACACTCAAGTGATATCACATTATCCATCATCAAATTTCTTGCATCATCAAGTGACATCACATTATCCATCGTCAAATTAACCAAACTTGTTACGTATCTTTTCAATATAGTGAGATTGGTTAAGACTTATACCCTCTTTGGTCCTAGTTATTTTAATGCCAAGAATAACATCTAATTTTACAAAGTCTTTCATGTCAAAGCATATACTAACAAAGGACTAGTAACATTAACAACATCCAAGTTTGTACCAAAGAAAGGCATATCATCCACATAAACAAATGATTACACAACCATGCTTATTGACTTTTGAATATACACATGTATCATAATCCTTCGCATGAA
>JAKOGI010002976.1:45000-74344 GCA_029747015.1 Carnegiea gigantea | reverse complement strand
TATATATATATATTATATATATATATATATATATATATAATCTATATATATATATATGTGTGTGTGTGTGTGTGTGTGTGTGTGTGTGTATATATATATGTGTGTGTATGTGTGTGTATATGTCTATGTGTGTATGGGCTGTAAAACACAAATTAATATAAACTATATTAATGAAGATGAATAAGCACAAGAGATCGAGAAAGCTTATGCATCTCTCATATTGTGGTTAGGAAGGCCAACGTCGCGCTTAGATCTTTCAGTAGTTCAATTACGATGGCTATATGTAATTCCTTCAAAAGTCATAGTATCTTATACAGTCACAAAATAAAAGTACCAAATCAGCAAAAGCTAGCTGTCCTATGACAGCTAAATAAGAGTCCTATGACTGCATTAACTAGTACTAATTAATGAAATTAAATGTATCGCTCTTTAGAAAATTGAAGTGATATCCAATACACTAAAAAACCAAATACTAAATTTATGTATCTATTTTTAGATGCAGCATCAGGAAAATGGTGGGAGTCAAGTGTATGACGTGATCAAATTTTGGTGCCTCCAGCACCACCCTTAACAAGACCAAAATATACCACCCTTAACAAGATAAAAATATACCAAAATCCCAAAAATTTTAGAGTGCCTGACTCATAATGCAATTTTAATCCATTGCTGCATTCTCACACAACCATGATGAATAAGACCAAAATCACAACATAACTTTGTCCTTAATTATCCTCACTAGAATTTCAAAATCACAACATAACTTTTACCTCAATATTTGAGACCTTAGAAGTTAGAACAAAACCACACATCATATCATCAATGCTCCTGCTGTAGTTTACAGCAAATAGAGAAACCGATAGAATAGGTAGTAACAGTTCCTTACCAAAGCACCCCCCTCGTAACCAAAAAAAAAAAAGTGAAATGTAGATCCTCCTCAATCTAGGGATTAGAGAGAAATAACACATCACCTCAGTCGCCTTTCGCAACTTAGCATTTGTATTTCCTTCACATGTCTGACCCTCCTTACCCTTGATTGTCTTCCATCTTGAAACATCAGAGATTGAGAACCACCAGAGATCCTTACCTACATTAATTGGTGCACCCTACATTCGTATACAAATATATAGATATATATATATATATATATATATATATATATATATATATATATATATATATATATATATATATATATATATATATATATATATATATATATATATATATGTATGTATGTATGTATATACTGTAAAACACAAATTAATATAAACTACATTAATGAAGATCGTTAACCACCAGAGATAGAGAGAGGGAAGCTTATGCTTCTCATTTATTTCTTTTAGGAAGATCAAAGTTGCGCTCAAATCTTTCAGTAGTTCAATTTAGATAAATAACTGCAATTCCTTCAAAAGACACAGTATCTGATGCAATCACAAAGTAAAAGTACCAAATCTACAAAAGCTAGCTTTCCTATGACCGCTAAATAAGAGTCCTATGATTGCATTAACTAGAACTAATTAATAAAAATTAAATGTGTCTCTCTTTGAAAAATCGAAGTGATATCCAACAAAATTAAAAACCAAATACCAAATTTATGTATCTATTTTCAGATTCAGCATCGGGTAGATGTTGGAAGTCAAGTGTACGACTTGATCAAATTTTGGTGCCTCTAGTACCACCCTTAACAAGACCAAAAATATACCACCATCAGCAAGATAGAAATATACAAAAATCCCAAAAAAATTAGAGTGCCTAACTCACAATGCTATTTAAATCCATTGCCGCATTCTCACACAACCATGATGAACAAGACCGAAATCACAACATAACTTTGTCTTCAATTATCCTCATTAGAATTTCAAAATGACAACATAACTTTGTCCTCAATATTTGAGAACTTGGAACAAAACCACACATCATATCATCAATGCTCCCGACGTAGTTTGCAGCAAACAGAGAAACCCACAAAATAGGTAGTAACAGTTGTTGACCAAAGCACCCCCCTCACAACAAAAAAAAGTGACATGTAGATCTCTCTCAATCTAGGGATTATGGAGAAATAACCATCACCTTAGTCATCTTTCCCGACTTAGCATTTGTATTTCCTTCACATGTCTGACTCTCCTTGCCTTTGACTGTCTTCCATCCTTAAACGTCACAAAAATGGCAACTCTCTTTTTCTTCTAAATCACCCTAATGCAGAATGCAATCATTGGGATAAGCATCAATCTTACGATATCCAAGGCCCAAGTTAATAATGATTTTCTTAGCTTTATAATAAAAGAAGAGGAACTCCATAATTTGAAGAAAGGCATCTCCTAAAAGTTTGATCAATATTGTGAAAGACTCTGCTGGCCATGAAACAGACATTTCATATGGGATAAGCGTAAGAGGACTGATAATTTTGAAAAGGTGGTACAACCATTGTAAAGTTCCTAATTGGCCGCTTTTAGTAGCCTCTGATACTTCACCATTTCTTTATCATCCAAGGAAAGATTTAGTGATTCATAAAATTGTTTAGAGGTAACTTTGCCATCATGCATGTCAAAGGCCTCTACACTTTCATTAAGTAGCTCATCAACCCATCATGTATAATGTTATCACTTGACCGAGGTACATAAACAACAAAGGCTTCTCTCGACAACCATTCCATATCATCTCGACCTACTAAATTTGGTGGGTTAGTATGTGTTTCTCGACTTTAAAGAGAGACCGTGAACATTAGTTACATGACAATCTCTTTCTCAATCATTATTTATACCTTTTAAACATTTAACAATACTAAAAGATACCCATACTCCATTAAAAATGGGAAATGCAGGAACTATCCATTGTCTGTCACCATTCCACTATCAAAAATCTTGAGACACCATGTCATTAAAAACAACAAACTAATCAACCCATTACCAAATCAATATGAAATTATATGAAACATTACCTTAAGATTGAAGAGTGGACTTTTTCTAAAAAGGCTCATCGAACCAAGCCACAATGTGTTGAAAGATGACACCACCCTAATTAGTATTAGAATTAAGGATGAGCATGAATGAAGATAAGTAAGAAGAAAGAGATAATACCAAACACTCTTAAACTACAATTTTTATGACAATTCTACATATACTATTATGCCCACTATGTTGAAATGTCAGAAAAACAATAATAATGATAGCTTATACCCTATAAAAGATCTACAGAAGACTAAGATATGCCAAAACATGGCATGAATAGCTATAGCTTGCCATGATTTTTATTTTCCAAGTCAAATTGTAATAAGTTCTTCATTCAATCAAAGAAAGTCATCGGCTAAATGAAACCAAAAAGTCAATCACAATAAAACTAGCTATACTTACAAAAACTAGTAACCAAAGTGAATATTTTAGGGTCAATGTCGCTTATCTTAAATTGTCTGGATAGCTAATTAATTATATAAAAAAAATTTACATTGTAGTAATCATATGGTTCTCTAAAACAAATAAATGGCATTTCAATAGTAAAGGACAGAGACCATTAACGACAAGGTTTTTTTCATGGAATTGCAAATGTCGAGATTCTTAGGGTTCTTACCATCTAATTCCTTTTCCACGATCATTAACCAATTGATCCTGCAAAAAAATAGCAAGCAATAAATAGATACTAAAATAAGAAAGCTAAAGTTTCAATAAAATGTTTCTACGCAGAAGATAGAGGTCCAAGTAAGTAGTACAATTGTAGACAACTAAAAGTTCCATTTACAGCCACCAACAGGGTCATTTCTCATATGGCACAAGCCACCAACATGGTTATCACATCACAATAAAAGGACACACCATGAGAAGTTGCTTGCTTCGTTTTTGGATCACTTGCTCCGAACTAAAAAGAGATAACCTAGTAGTAATTCTAGATATCAATGACAAGTGAATTGGCTAACCAACCTTTGCAGCGCTATCCATCACACCAAAACAGCATGTCAAATTATGTCCAGCAAAACTAGATGTAAAAAAGTGAATCCCATCTTCTCTTTCAATTCAAAGAACAATAAAAGGCATAATAAGCACCTGAGTAGAACCCTAAAACAAATCCCAATCCCAAAATTTCAAAGACCAGTCGTGAGACACCCGAGAACTTAACTCGCTAATTAAAAAGAACACTATTTTAACCCACTTCAAAGTTCAAAAAGTGGCACTTTTTGACCAGAAAAATTTTAAGTTATCAACTTATTTGCACCCCCAAAAGGAAAAATGTATAATAATCAAACAAATCGTTTCTAGCTTAAATCAAAATGTGCTGACACTTAAAAGTAAAACCTATTCACTCTAGTTTTTTCCCTTTTTTGTGTTTGATCTATATTGCAAGGGGATTTATAGATGTCGTATGGTTCTATGATGACTACAAATTTGCCATAGAATTCAATGAATAATAGCCTGTTAATTTGTCTGTAATTGCTAAATTTTAATTTAATCATTGAATTTACTACCACTTCCATTCTTGTAGCTATTCAGTATAATATTACTTCCCAATGAGTTATTTGTTAACTGTGTTTGTGCAATTTGCTAGCTAAAAGCAGGATTGAATGGTTATTCAACCATCGTTCATAGGCAGTCAGCTTCACAGTTTATCATGCATATTCTAAATACCATGTTCAAACATTTCTATCATAGTTCCTATCCATGAAAGATAATATTGACCATTTAGGTTCATGGGAAAACCCTAAGCCTTTCCTAATCATTGTTTACGCCTTCTAAAACATTTAATAATACCAACCAAAACCATATTCCAAGAAGAAAGGAGCAATGTCCAAATTCTCTGACTATTTAACCACTAAACCATCACAGCAAGAATGCATTTAACATATAAATAAATCATGAAATAGAAAATAAAATCGCCTAGTTGTCAACTAAGTGGAAATCTCCTTCTATTCACTGTAAAAACATATGAACCACAATGAAGCCATAGAGTTTATATGGAAAAGAGCTAAAAATCCTTTACAAGTGAGGATAGCTGATAATAGCATTATGAGTCACAATGAAGCCAGAGAAGGAATAATAGCATTATGAGTCACAATGAAGCCATAAAAGGATTATCCATAGAACTAAGAGGAGTTCAATGCATTACACCAGTTCTATGGGCTACTGATTAACCCTCTCATGATATGATTATTGAAAATAATTTTCAGAGATTACACTATCCATACACACAGACCATAAACCAAATAATATTCACAATTAATGGTCACCCAGTTCCTATTGAAAATAATGCAAGGCTTACACTCATTAGAAAATCGAATTTTATACATAGCTAGCGTGGTGAGAAGGTAATGCCTACACAACGTGAGATAGCACTAACAATCTCATTACTTGAGTTATCTATTAAAGGGGTAGATTGTCGAACAACAAGAAAAATTATGTAGAGAACTCTACTCTGATAATCCACTAAAATTTTAGCATGAAGATAAGACATTTACAAAAATTACTCTGTTAAATCTCAATACTATTATTCGAGTCAAACAAATGGTGTATACACACCAACATATCTAGAAATTTGATAAATAAATAAAAGAACTTCTGGATAAATTATTAATAAGGAATAGCCAGAGTCCTCACACCAGTCCCACTTTCATGGTAAAAAATCATGCTGAAGAAAAGAGAGGAAAAGCAAGAATGGTAATCGATTATAAAAAGCTTAATGATAATACTGTCTTTGATGGTTATTATATCCCTAACAAAATAGTCCTTTTCAATAGAATTCAAGGTACCTCTTAGTTCTCAAAAATGGATTGCTAAAGCAGTTATTAGTAGATAAAAATGGATGAGAAAAGTATTCCTTTAACTGCATTTAGTGCCCCATAAGGACATTATAAATGGATAGTAATGCCTTTTGGTCTTAAAATGGCACCTCAAATATTCCAAAGAAGAATGGACAATATCTTTAAACATCTTAATCGTTGTTGTCTAGTTCACATTGATGATATCCTTATCATTTCCAAAACCATAGAGCAGCACAAAGATGATGTCTTACCTGTCACCTAAAGATGCATTGATCATGGTATTATACTTGGTAACAACAAGTTCATTTATATTGAACAAGAAATTGAGTTCTTAGGCTTAGAGATAAGAGCTGGACAAATCATCCTACAAAAACATATTCTAGAAAAGATGGAGAATTTTCCTAAAAAGATTGAAGATAGGAAGCAATTAGAAAATTTTCTTGTATGCCTTATCTATGCTTCTGATCTCATTAAAGATTTAGCTAAACTGAGAATGCCATTGCAGTAGAAACTTAAGAAAGAAGTAAGCTGGACATGGACTCCTAGTGATTCAAAACTTGTTCAAAACCTCAAAAAGAAGTGTAAAAATCTTCCTATTTTTAATTTGCCTAATGAAGGATATGATTTAGTTCTTAAAATAGATGCGAACAATGAGCACTTGAGCATAGTACTCAAAATCAAAGAAGGTGAAAAACTCTGCAAATATTACAGTGGAAGTTTTAATAGGGCAGAATGCAATTATCCCATGATAGAAAAAGAAATCCTTGCAGTCATAAGGGGAATTAAAAAGTTTTTAATCCTTCTAGCCCCAAGACCTTTTCTTATTCGAATTGATTGCAAAGGAATATTTGGTTTTATGGAAAAGAATTTATCAAATATGCAAGCACAATAGCGACTCTCGTGTTAGCAATCATGACTTAACTAGTTTTCCTTCTCTATCGAACATAAACAGGGATCGAAGAATTCTTTAGCAGATAGTTTAACTCCAAAACTCACGAATGGTGATCATGAAAGCAGAACTACTGCCAAAAAAGGAGGAAATTTATAATGAAATATCATTACTACTAGAACGGGTTTCT
Source organism: Carnegiea gigantea (assembly GCA_029747015.1). NCBI lineage: Eukaryota > Viridiplantae > Streptophyta > Magnoliopsida > Caryophyllales > Cactaceae > Carnegiea > Carnegiea gigantea. The sequence continues at coordinate 67,522 of JAKOGI010002976.1, read as the reverse complement.
CCTTCTAGTAAAATCCTTATTGGTAATTTAGAATTCCATACAAAAAGTAGATCACAGCATGGTCTGTTATCTTTTGCCTATCTAATAACCCAAAGATTTCCCTTCTAGAGTTACAAATTAATTACATAAGATATCCTTATGATATCCAAGAAAAAATAAGTTCTCATGTTCAAGAAAAATGGTTCAATCAGTGGTATGCTGCCTGCATTGACTATTATCATAATTATTCCTATGGTATTTTACAGTCTTGGAATGCAACGATCTATTTTCCCGATAAGTCTGCAGTTGGTGGTACTAGTTTCTGAGCAAATTCAATATCTCTAAATGACTGTGCCATTAAAGCCTAGGAATACGACGTGGTAGTTTACTATATGGAATTCCCAGATCCAAAGTTGCCATTTTCTCAATACTAGCTAAATTTTAGCGATGCATGTTCTGAAAGATCTATTAGATTCTTACATCTCTTGATGGTCCAACAAAAATCCCAAATAAAAGATGGTTATATGTGAAGGTACATTGTGCATGAAGGGAGTATGAGAATGGAAAAGCCAAACTGACTCATTATCTTGTTCAGATTATTGATTACAATGATCCCTATAATAAACAATAAGAATGGTTTCCAGATTGATAAGAATTAGTTATTGATCCTACTTCAACAAGAGCCATCGATTTTTACAACATTTATCATCAAAGTCGGGCATTAATTGAACAAGGAAAAATATTAATGCATTGCGAAAACACTACTTCCGTCTATGACAATGAGTTTAAAGAATACATGAAGGTGGAAGGAGCAAATTTAATATCTCTAAATGACTGTGCCATTAAAGCCTAGGAATATGACATGGTAGTTTACTATATGGAATTCCCAGATCCAAAGTTGTCATTTTTCTCAATACTAGCTAAACTTTAGCAATGCATGTTTTGAACGATTTATTAGATTCTTACATCTCCTGATGGTCCAACAAAAATCCCAAATAAAAGATGGTTATATGTGAAGGTACATTGTGCATGAAGGGAGTATGAGAATGGAAAAGCCAAACTGGCTCATTATCTTGTTCAGATTATTGATTACGATGATCCCTATAATAAACGATAAGAATGGTTTCCAGATTTATAAGAATTAGTTATTGATCCTGCTTCAACAAGAGCCATCGATTTTTACAACATTTATCATCAAAGTCGGGCATTAATTGAACAAGAAAAAATATTAATGCATTGCGAAAACACTACTTCCGCCTATGACAATGAGTTTAAAGAATACATGAAGGTGGAAGGAGCAGTTTCAGAAGATATCTTTGATTATCTCTTTGATGTTGTAGCTAAAAAATTCTTATCAGAAAAATGAAAGAAATATCTTCTTGGATTATTTGAGAAATAGGACCAAGAGCATCTTCAATTTGATGAAGATTTTGATGATTATCCAGATGATGATGGTCTAAAAAATATTATTGGAGATGAAGGCATATAGAGTCTCAATAATGATGACTAGTGTTGTCATCATTAAAAGCTTTGAAAAGTAATTGCTCCATTATTGTACTATTTTGACAAGTATCAGGTTTGCAAAATAAGGCAGTCTACTGTAACCATGTGAACGTAACTGTAGTCATGTGTAAAATTAGTGTACTGTAGCCTATAGAGCATCCTATGTACCCCCATTCCCTCTATAAAAGGAGAAGTCGAGTGCTGAGAAGGGATACGGTCATTTTTGAGCATTCTTGAGTAAAAGAGAAGTCGGATTCTCCACTTCTCTATAAGCAAGCACCTCTAATGATCTTGGCTTAAGTCAATCTTCAAGATTTCCATTGTAATATTTTCACTTTCAAATTTTCAATAAAAGAAGTTTCCTAGTAGGGAATGTTATTCAATTGAACCTTATTTCTTAAATATTGTAATTTCTTGATTAAACTCTTACTATCCTGTAAAATATATAAAACTTGATCAGTGAGTACGATCCGAGGTAGGAAACGAAACGGATTTGTGCTGTGCATGATCTAAGGAAGATGTGGTTGAATTAACAATCTCGGTAAACCAAAAGCTAGAGGAACGTCGGAGTCCAACACCGACTAAGTTCAGGCAATAGTCGAAACTCTCTAATTAAGCTTTAATTATTCTGCTAAGCATAGTAGGCTGTTAATAACAGAAAATATAATATTTATGATATAAGTAGTAGATCATGATAACTGGTACTAGCAAAGTCCTTATAAGAAGTCTAAAAAAAAATAAGCTTAGTTTTATGAAAAAGTCCCAAAAACTTGAGTATTTACACTTTATATAAAACTTGATCAGTGAGTACGATCCGACGTAGGAAACGAAACGGATTTTTACTGTACATGATCTAAGGAAGATGTGGTTGAATTAACAATCTCAGTAAACCAAAAGCTAGAGGAACATCGGAGTCTAACACCGACTAAGTTTAGGCAATGGTCGAAACTCTCTAATTAAGCTTTAATTATTCTGCTAAGCATAGTAGGCTGTTAATAATAGAAAATATAATATTTATGATATAAGTCGTAGATCATGATAACTGATACTAGTAAAGTCATTATAAGAAGTCTAAAAAAAAAAAATAAGCTTAGTTTTATGAAAAAGTCCCAAAAACTTGAGTGTTTACACTTCACACCTCATTTTAGGCAAAAATAGCAAACTCAAAAAGTTTAGGGACTAATTTACAAAGAAAAACTTCAGAAAGTAACTATTTTATAAAATATCAACCCCTGCTAATAGTTTACCCAAAACAGTAGGTACTTGGGAATACATTCTAAAAAAGTTATCCCTTAAAAATTATTTCCATAGAATCTAAGGTACCCCAGAGTTGCAAATTACCCAACAACCTATGATCATATTATATGCCAATTAAAATTGTGCAATTGCATTCACATTGCTAGTTCAACATCCTAGACTGTTCATTTTTTTACACACATTCTAGCCACCCTTGAAACAAACCTTATAAGCATCGCCTAGCCTTTCAACCCACTTCTCCAATCGAAGAACTAATTATAATTGGTAAATCAATGACCAAAATTATTCAATCGGTGAGATTATGTGCCAGTTTTACTTTATATCCATGTGAAAATAAAAGAAAGGGAAAATAACCATACAAGAAATACATAAACCAGCCAAAATTATACATTACGACTCATACAATCTGATAGACGGTATAGCTCAGGAGGTTATGAATCCAATGATGTTGTTTAATATAATGGTATGAAATTTCAAACTCTAAGTCGACTAAACTCACCAAGGCAATCAATTCGTCATACCTGAATAAAAAGTGGGGAGAACTATTTCCTATTTCATAAACAAATCAAACAACAAAAGACATCATATTCTTGACTGAGTGGTTCAACAATTAGTCCAACATCCACATCCGTTACCAATACAACGACGTAACTCTAGTACACTCCTCTTATTTAGCTAAGTAAATTCTTGATAAATTATATAACACGGGAGGGAAGAACAAGCCAAAAGTTTATACGAAGAAATTTTATGTGTTATTATTAACACCATAGCCATCCACCTATATAAACAAAATAAGGCATACAATAACCATTCCTAGCCCTAACTTAGTGCCTAAGCAGGCGTAGAGTTATTACGTAATTAGGACACTAAAAATACAATTTGTTGCCTAATACAATTACAAAGATTTGGTACTAGTTTCCTAATACTCCCCCTTAAGGTGGAGCATGTGGATTCACAATGCCCAACTTACTCCTAAGAAACTAAAATTGTTGCTTCCCCAAATGTTTAATAAAAATTTCAACTATCTAATGTTTTGAAGAAAGATAATCAGTTTAAAGTCTTAAGAAAGTAGACATTCTTAAACAAAATGGCAATCGATCTCTACATCCTCGGTTCTTTAATGAAAAACTAGATTGCGGGCAATATGAAGTGTTGCCTAATTATCATAATAGACCTTCATGGGCTGACTTTGAAACACTCTAAGAGATACAAGGAAATACTTAATCTATATCAGTATGTCGTGCTTTGCTTCTTTGTTTTCCATGAGATAGGAGAAACCCCAATAATAATAAAGTGTCTTGTGGGAGATCTCCTAGTAAAAGGATAGGCCCCCCAATCTGAATCACAATAGCATAGACTCGTAGATTTGAATCACTTCACAATAGTAAGCCTTGCCCTGGGTTTCCTTCAAATATCTTAAAACACATCGTGCAGCTTCCATATGTTCTTCCTTAGGCTCTTGCATAAATTGTGATAACACATACACTAGATAACATAATTTTAGGTGAGTGCTCGTGAGGTATATGAGATGGCCAATCAAACACCTATACCTCATGGGCTCATCAAGTTTTGGCCCATTAGCAAGCACAAGCTTATGATTCACCTCCATCAGAAACTTTACTAGCTTAGAACCAAGTAACCCACATTCTTGAATAATTTCCAACACATACTTCCTTTGACATAGAAACAAACCTCGTGGGTTTCTTGCCACCTCAATCCCCAGAAAATATTTCAAGGGTCGTAAGTCCTTAATATGGAAGCAATTGTTCAATACGTTTTGAATTTAGTGCAAGCTCGGACATTGTTTCCCGTGAGACCAAATCATCTAAATGGACAAATAAAGCCATATAAATATCACTTTTTCTATAAGTGATTGAGAAGTACTCTGCCTGCAACAAATGCATATTCAAATAACTTAGACGAGAACTTTGCAAACCATTATCATGGTGCCTGTTTAAGTCCATAATGGGACTTTTGAAGCTAACATACCCTATTGGGACTGGGAGATCAAAAACTAGGAGGCATAGTCATATAAAATTCCACTTCTAAATCACCACAAAGAAAGGTGTTGCGCACACCCATCTAATGTCGTTCCCAACCTTTTGCAATTGCAACGGCAAAAAAACACCTTACATTAGCCATTTTAGCCACTGATGCGAATGTCTCATGATAATCAAACCCTTCAAGCTGCTCAACTCCTCATATCACAAGTTGAGCCCTATAACGCTCTATAGATCCATATGAATTGTACTTGAAACCCACTTATAATTCATGGGTTTCTTACTGAGAGGTAAATTTATAGTTGTCCATTTTTTTATGGAGCTTTAATTCCTTAATTTCTTTTGTTGTTGCTTCTCTTCACGTTTCATCCTGGACTACTTCATGGAAATATCTGGGCTCAACAATCTTGGTAATAGCAGTAAGATAATTCTTATGCACATCGAAAACATTTACATAGGTACACAATTAGCTATCGGATAAGGCTTGCCTGAGGATACCTTTTGCAATACATTGCAAGAAGTTGGATCTTTGGATTGAGTTATGTAACACATAGTTCGGAAGATAGGTTGGAGCGTTTCTTTCATGATTTCCTCAGCCTACAGTATCCTTAAACAGTGTTGGACTACTCCCCTTTCTATCGACGCGGCTGTTGGTTCTAATGGGCCATCAATGCTAGGCCTGTTTAGAGAGTCAGCACACGTGGCTGAGCCAGGTCACTTCCCTTTCTACGAACTAGGCTTGTATTTCTGATGGGCCATCAGTGCCGGGCCCATTTGGTTTGTCAGTGCCCATGGGTGACCCTTTTATTTCGCATTGCCATCACTCCTAAACTCTACGCTTTTGCCGTTAAATGGCCCATCAATCGCACCATGGTTTAACGACATATGATCTCATTATATCGCTAATTGCTTCCACAATTCCCCATTCTTCATTAGCCGTGTTTTCTATCTCTCTTTGTGTGAATTAAGGAAATGTTTGCTCACAAAACACCACATCCCTACTAATAAATATCTCCCCAATTTCCATGTCATACGCCTTCCTTCCTCTTTTACCAAAAGGGGTAACCAACAAAAATACACTTTCTGCTACATGAAGCAAATTTATGCTTCTGTCTTAGACGTTGACGTACACATCACAAGCATCTAAACACTTTCACATGGCCGTAAATGGGCTTAACTTTGAACAGTATTTCGTATAGAGTTCCACTTTGTAAGACAAAGGTGGGGATCCTATTAATGAAGTAGGCAGCCATTGATATACATTTACCCTAATACTCCAAAGGGAGGTTGGCTAGAAAGCAAAGAGCCGTAACCACACTTAAAATGTGTCGATGTTTCCTTTCAACTATACCATTTTGTTGAGGAGGATCAATGTAACTTGTTTTGTGTATTATACCCTACTCTTCATAAAATTTCTTCATGGGTCCTAAAGTAAATCCACGTCCATTGTCAGTTCGTATTATTTTAACAAAAGTGTCGAATTGAGTTTTTATCATAAGGCAAAAATTCTTAACCAATTGAGATGCTTCATTTTTCTCCATTAAATACACCCAAGTGCCCTGCTAGCATCATTAACAATCGATACAAAATAATGTGCTTTAGTACAAGAATCCATCTAATAAGCACCCCATGTATCACAATAGATTAAGTCAAAACAATTCAGAGCTTTATTATCAGTACTAGGAAAAATCGAATGAGTCTATTTTGCTATAAAACAGCATCACAAACATCACTCCCCAATTTGTTATAACTTTGATACTACTAGAAAGCAAAGACATAACTTGGTCAAATGGATGTCCAAGCCTTTGGTGCAAAACTTCCCTTGGACAACTCGATTCACTAGAGCCTTCTCCGGGTGTTCATATCTCAAGAAGAAGACCCCATTTCTTTGGTCATCTAGTCCAATTGACCACCTCATATAATGATCTTGTATCACACATAGCTTCTTAGAAAAGGCTACTGTGTAAAATAACTAATTCACAAGCTGCACAACAGAAATTAAATTGCAGTATAATCCAAGCACGTAAAGCACATCATAAAGAATTATCGTTGTGTTTAATTGCACCCTTTCGTGTTTACTAGTCACATTATTTTGATAATTGGGCATTCCCCCCAAATTAGATGAGTACCATAGACGTCTGTTAGTTTACCGAGATATCCTGTCATATGATACGAGGCTCCACTATCTAACAACCATTCACCTTTACCTGATAATTTATCATAACTTGATTTAGGAGCTTATCAACCTAATCGGGTGATAGGCTAGGAATGATAGGGTGCACCTCCCCACTATCACACTTTGATTCCTCAATCATAGCTTGAGCAACATACGCTACTACTCCTTGTCTTCCACGACCAAGTGTGCTATGGCTGCCTCTTCCTCCTCGGCCTCTTCTTCGCCCATGGCCACCTCCTCTCACTATCCATCTAGCTAGATAACCAATGAGCTCGAAGCACGCTGCTTCCTCATGTGCAGTTTTATCGCAATACTTAGATGTTAGACATTCTGAATTTTGCCGCATCCTGGATCTGTTGACAACGAATGTCAATGCGATTTCAGACTTGCTCTTACATTAGAGCATCATCCACTTGTGATTCTGTTCTGGCATTACCATATTAAAAATTTTATCAAGGAGAGGAAATGACCCCTATATAAGAATGTGACTTCGAATATTAGAAAATTGATCATCGTTTAGCCTCATCAAAAAATTGATAAGACTTGTATTCTTCATACATCTACATAATTTTGGTTGTTGCCCCACAACTGCACCCATTATAGGTGCATAACGGGACCCTGATATGATTATCTAGTTTATTCCACAAGTTCACCAATTTATTATAGAATTCTCTAACATAAAGAGTCCCTTGTTTGCAATTTACAATTTATGCCTTTAGTTGATGTGTTTTTGGTGCATTCACTATACATAAACCTTTTCTTAAGGTCTTCCCAAAAAGTTGAGTGTGACATTCCAATTCGACATTTGTAACATGAATGCGACTTGCAGGCTGAGACAACAAGGTATCATCGAAATAAGATTCAATAATGCTTCGAATAAAATCATTCATTACCAACAAATAAATATGAATTAGCAAATATATCAAAATGATTAAAAGTGATGTTTTTCAGGAAGATGATAATTAAGAATACTAATTATAATTTATTTACCTTTGGCATGTAACCAAGATAACAATGTGAATAAATGAATAAAAAAGAATAAAAAGACACATATTAATCCATATGGGTGAAATTCATAATTTTTCTTCCTAACTTAAAAACAAAAAGCAGAAAACACAAGTCCAGATTTATGGATGCTACTACTTGAAATAAAGAGTGACCCAAATATTAGTCTAAGTATTGGCAAGCAAGAAAAGGAAAAAGGGGAATAAATTAAAATAATCTAGAGTGGGGGAGGAAAATTAAATAAAAATACTAAAGAGCCCCTCCAATTCAACCCCTCGAATAACCCCCTTCCCCCACCCCTATTTCTCACGGTGCTCGGATCCCCCTCAGCTCGTCGCCCGCTATATTGGCAAACCCACCAGCGTTAGCTGCCGCTACTGCCGAGCGCTGCCTTTGCCAACTGTTGCTGGACCAAGCCACCACATCCCTCCCACTCTTCCTTACTTACCATCTTGAGTATTTGGACGGTGGGACCTAAGCCCTTATTTCATTGTTTCCATCGTTTATTCTTAAATTTTGTTAGTAAATGCATTGTTTTGATTTAGACAAATGTTAATTTGTATTAAAAATGACTTTTGATGATGATTTTGACATTTGGAGTTGTTGGGAGTTTATAGGTATTCATGGCAGAATTGAAGATTTCAACATGGGTTATGAACTTTGCTCTTATAACTGAATCTTGTTGAAATTGAGGAATTTTGGTTGCACTTTGAATGAAACTAAAGGATTAATGGTGGCTGTATTAAATGTTATCATAGAGGGGCTACTTGAAAGGGAGGTTGAAGGTGAAAGAGGAAGGGAAGTGTAATTTTGGAAGTATTTTTGAAATAAAATTTTCCTAATATGAATTTTAAAATTAATTTGAAGGATTTGAATGAACTAAGTACATAATTTTTTGTGGCAGTAGTAAAGTAATTTAGGTCATTGTGTAAGTTAACTATTGTACCTTGGTTTATGTAATGAGATTAATGGGTTGGCATTAACGTTGACTATTGATTGAGTGTTATGTAACTCAAAAAGATTGGAAAAGATTGATTCATGCTTAAATGAATAGAGGATCTCCTGACTCATGCAATTCGAACCAACTAAATGGTAACCAAGATCTATTTGGAGCTTGAAAGAGTGAAAACCCTTTTGATTTGGGCCAAAAAAACACATCCTTGGCGTTGATAATAAGGTTAAAACTGTAAACCAAATGCATCAATCCAAACCTCTATAGGGATAAATCCTTAAAACGCACAATAAAATTTCATGGAATAATAATCACAATAACAATAGCAGCAGCAGCAACAACAACAACAACAACAACAACAACAACAACAACAATAATAATAATAATAATAAGAATAAGAATAAGAATAACGGCAACAACAACAATAACAACAACAATAGAACATATACGAGGGCGAAATATAACTAATTTAATAAATCAATGATAAATAGGGAAAAAAATGAAGTTTTGAGCATTCTTTAAGTAAACTAATGTTGGCATATAGATAAATAGGGAAAATACCAAGCAAGATTGTGGGTTATTTACAAAACTTTAACTTTCATAACAAAAGTTATTTAAACGTCACTGATAAAAAAAATCTATTTGGAGTAGAAGCGAAGCCACTTTCGTCATTAACAAGCCAAAATGAACATTTTAGCAAAAGGGGATGAGATTTTAAAGGATCCAAATACATTTACTACCTATACCCTTCAAAATTTCACATGTCTTTTAATACCAAAATCTCATCACATACAAATATTTAATGAATCATTTTGAAGAATTATTTTTTCACATAGGCAAGTGGATCCACGAGCTATTAATTACCAGGGCTTAGGCCCTTTAGTTCACTCGCGCGACTTCAGCTCAGGCTTCCTCATCGACCTTGGAGTTGTACACATATTAACTGATCACACTGTACATTTGAGCTCATCAAATTGGATTTCACTTTCAGATAATAACAGGTAATAGTTTTAATATTATTTTCTCTCCCCTTTATTTCAAACCAAAATGAATTGAAATGCGATCACTCACTAAAAATGAATTTCCATCTTTACAGTATAGGAGCAAACGTACTGAGCTTTGGCTCATCTTTGAACATTTTGTGCTTTTATGTTTTAGAATTGGGCATTTGAGAAGTTATCGTTCGGCATTACAAGTGATGCAATGGAGCCAACCAATGGGGTTTAAATAGGCTCACAGTGACGCTTCATTAACTCTTGGGTCATCTATAAACATTTCGGCAAGTCTTACCTTCATTTGAGTTGTGTATACATAAGTTGTATTTTCTTTGATTTTCGCATAAAATGGAAGTTGCTATAATGTTTATACAATTAACTAAGCTTTATCCTCTAATGGATGGCGGCAATTCGCTACCCCTACTCCTACTATAGGATAAGTTTCTAAAGCTCAGATATCTAAAGTTAGCTAAGTTATTGCAAGTAGAGCTGGGCATAGTTGTGGTATCATAGCCAGGTTTTATGGTCACTGTAAGTGATGGGGTCGTTAACCATTATGTTGGAGTTATTCAACGTGAATTCGGGAATGAACTTATGAGCCTAAGTATATAATGGGTATAGTTTAATTTATCTTGTTCTCACTCAACGGTATTAAGGTCGATGATGTAGTTGAATAACTTATGGAAACCATTTCCCATGAAAGATACACACATGTCTATAAGTGATTTTAGTGGTATCAAATTAGTTCTAACTTTCTATGCAAATGTTGAACCAATAGAAGGAGAAGTCATTATCGAATAAGAATGCCCAAGGGCCTATGACACTCTTAAAGTTGACTTTTAAATGTGTTTAGCTCAATTGATTTTGTAACGTTAGAAAGGTGGGGGGGGGGGACACCCTTTTGATATCATCTAAACCATTTAAGGGAAAAAATGAGGGATATAATGAATATTGTCATTGACTGAGTCCTAAATTATGTAAACTTATGTGGATTATCGTAAGCTAGCCATAAGTTCAAGTCACTATATATTGAGCATCTTCAGCAACTTTATATACAGAAAACGGGGCAGAGGAATATTAGATGTGAGTTAGGAGTGGACATCATGATTTTAGGTCACTGATAAAGGTCATAGCTAGACACGTGTCCTAGCTAAGTTATTAATAAGGGTAAGGAGTTCTTGGAATTTTCAAAGCAAGTGGGAATAAAAAGAAGAAAAAAAGGGGTGTAGAGGCTTAAGGTTGTTTGATGCATTTGAGGATGTTATGTACCACTCATCATAATAAAAAATCGACCCTGAGAGTACTTAGGAATCACTAGAGGTGGACCTAAATGGCAAGATGCTCGTTAAGAGGTGAAGGGAAGGAGAGATACATCATTTTTTTATTAGATCTTTGAGGGTTGTTCTCTTCGTAATGAGGTACACTACTTAGGTGATGGAGGGGAAATATAAGTTACGAAAGACTCGATTTTGTGGTGGATAAAATGATGAGAAAAGTATAGTAACTGGGATTAACAAGGATTAGAAAAGAAGAGAAATGGCAAAATGGGAGAATAAATGAAAGCATTGCTTCATCTGTTAACCTACTAATAGTAGAAAATCTCATATTATTGCGGTTCTAGGAACATACCGATGTTATAAGGAATGAGAATCATAAGGAGTAATGTGAGGAAAAAGGAGGTACTTAGATGGTGGACTTATTGAAGGAACAATAAAAGTGGTTAATAGCTTTGAGCATACTCACCTCGCCCAAAGCACCTAGTAACTCCTGTGGGACCTAAGTGCAAAACTCAAGGAAGTGTTATACATGTACATGGATTCATTTGTTTTATAAACTATATTCTACGGGATTCTAGGGCCATTATTTATATTTCAGCCAATCGGTGGGGGTGATTTGTGGATACAATTTGTAGTAGAAAATAAGGTATGTAGGAGTATAATATAAGTATAATACTTTTAGTGGTTGAAATTTGAATACTTGGGCTCAATGTGCTATAACTCCTCTTACTAAGGAATTAACATTTATGAGTCAGGGTTACATAGACTACATTGAGGTCAAAACCAATGATTTCCTAATACTAGGCCATCATAGTCAAGGGGGATGTTGCTAGGGCTCAAACCTATAAAGGGTCATAGGGAAACTACGATATGAGATGTTTCTATGTAAGGGCTAAACACATAGGTGAATTTCTTCTACGCATATCAAACCCATGCAACTGTAGGTATATAAATTTCATATTCATTTTAAAGAGCCTATATTAACCTATGGTCAGCTCATGAGACATTTTCATTTTAAAGTAAGCACCATTACATATTGCGTAGTCCTTTAACAAAAATCTTAAGGTTTTGTCAATTACAATTAGGTGTTAGCCAGGCCTTGTTCGAGCATGACCCAACTAATAGATCCTATTTGAGTACTAATCACCTATTGTTTGTGAAGTACCTAGCTATATTGACGATACTTCACTGAATAATCTTCTAATGATTGTATTATTTCATGACACTAACCCTTCCGTGGAATCATGACCACCAAGTCAATGTATCATGCTTTTCTTTTGAATAATTATGTTCACTTAGGTTATCTCTGTAATCTTTCTTCCATTATTAATTGATACCTATTTATCGGTTATAGTTCACCTTGATTTCTATTACTCCCTTCTGCTAGCATCCCTAAATCTATTGTATCTACCTAAGACTATCCCCCTTTATCTTGAAGAATTTTAAAATTAAACAAGCCGGAAAATGAAGTTTTCCTTTTATAATGCTTTCACCTTTATCCTTGCTTTTTTAAGATTTACTTACCGCGTATTCTTGTGATCACTACTTGAGTTTCTTTGGGAACCCTTTGAATGTTACGCTAGGTTACTTTCCCCTTCATAAATCTTTCCTTTCTAGTGCTCATGTAATCCATTCAGCTTTATAATCTAGCCATTTTACTTTGTCCTCTTAATCCTCATGAATGTATTAAAAGCCAACATGACTTTTCTATTCTAGTAATTACAAAAATCTACATGTAGATTCATTCATAACTAATGATAGACACTTTTATAAAAGTGCCGTTACGGGTATTTTGCACCCAATTCTACTTTTGATTTTTTATCTGAAGTTCAATTAAAAGAAAAAGAAGGAGGTATCATCATCACTTCAATTGAAATCGATCAATAGCTGGTTGAATGTTGTGATCCTAGATATTTTCAAAAGAGAAACCTAATGTTGATGAATAATTCGATGGTCCAATCTTAAGTCACTACCTTGTACGTCCTATTCTTTAAACATACTAATATTCACATGGCGCTAAACATTTGATCGCAGTTTATATTATCTAGTTTTACTATTTATCAGGCTTCAAACTAATACTAAATGCTCTTTTTCTTGTACAACTATTTTTTGAAACTATTTGAATAGTGTCATCCATTCTTACATTATTATGCTTACAATGATCCTCATTCTCGTAGAACTATTTTCCTTATCCATTATTTCATATTTTGTCATCTATTCATTTAATTAAAAACTTACATCAACAATATTCTCATTAGTTCCAGCCATTAACTTATTTCTCCTTTGGTCCCCTTGATTTGGTTATTGACCTCATCTCTTTGTTATTGCATGTTTTCTTAATCCAAATTTTTTGCTTAAAAGGTTCTTATTTAACATTAACTCAGCCAATTAGAGTTTTGTCTTTCGCATTAGTGCCTTGCTTCTAACATTTCTCTCATTTACTTGGTTTGCCTATTATTTAATTTTCCCTATTTTATTTCAACATTTTGGAGTTTTATAGATCCTCAAGAGCACTCACACCTCCTTTCTAACGTGATTAACCACGTCTTTGAGTCTTGTCGCTTACTATGGAATGTACTCCTATTCGAACTTAAATGGTTGTCGACATTCCTATACTTTTGGTTTTCATCATCTTCTTCTCCATTTTGCTGGATGTGTACTCATACTTGTAGCCTACATCCTATTTGTTCGTAGTAATAAACTCAGATAGCTCATTTTGCCAACTTTCACTAATATGGGCGAATGTTTGATTTTTTGTAATTATACCATTCTTCTTACTTTTAAATTCCACTCCTTGTAGATAATGTTAACCTTTCTCTATCCAATCATGTTACCTTAGTTGAACTTGCCCATGCGAGTAAGGGCATATTTTTGCAAATGTATCTCATAAATCTAGGAAGTTCTACACTCCATTTATCTAAGCCAATTTTTTGCACTCATTATATTGATTTCGGATAGAAGGATGCCTTGTTGGAACTCAATTGGTATTATTATGGTTGTAATTCAACTGCTAAATCAAAATGTAAATGAAACACTATTCCCTTCTGATGGTGCCTACTTCTTCCTTTGAACCTCCCTTCGATCATTGTCTATATACCCTATAGCGAACATGTTTATTATTCCATCTTTTACAATTTCATTAGCATATTTATGATTTTTATATTTAACCACACTTGTAATGTGAAGATTACATGACCAGTCCATCTTTTATCCCTTTTATGGCACAGATAACCCAAATTGGAATATAACAGTTAAAAATTATTAAACTCCAACAACCATTCTTGAAAAACATAGCAATGAACACGATAATTCGTACATATTGGGAAGAAAATACAAAGGTACATGCGCATAATATAAAAATGCCATGAAAAACCATAAAAATGACTTATGTCTATACTATTGAGATTTTGTCATTCCTTTTGATAGTTAAAATTATACACATCAAACTTTGAAAATAAAACTGAAATATGCTTCATAGTTAATACAACATCTATATTTAATGAGTTCCTTTCCTTGAGCTTCATGATGGCAAATGTTTCGTGTACTTAATGGCAAATGCTTCTGCGAGTTTAATTTATGATATAGAGACTGGCTTCTGACCATGTTTGGACACCGTCATCTCCCATGTATGGTCTTTCATTGCAAAACCCAAACCATAAACTAGGACCAAACAATAAAAATCTCAATTTTGTTTATCTGAACTTTAGGACAAGGGCATTAGCTTCTGAATTTGTTCACCTACATTAACCATTGAACTTTAACTGCTAGAAGCTCTCACTGAAAACAATTATCTTGCTAACTAAGCCTTAGGTAGTTAGGTTCTACTTACTTATTTGAGAAAATTTATATATTTGCACTGACTTCATAAATTCTGGACATGATCTAACAAATTTCTCCTATCTTCTTTATATTTTCAATCAACTCTTATAAATTTGAACGAAACGTAACAAATAAATTGAAACTAAAAGAATTTTAACAATGTAGACATCAATGAAATTCAAAATTCCTATGAAACTTACTATGAAAGTGGGTTTCCCAATGAGAAAAAAAAAATCCATACCTTATGTAATTCCCGTCCCCCCCCCCCAAAAAAAAAGAAGAAAAATGCTTACCAATTTAAAGACAGACTTTGTAATAGTGGTCATCTTACAACGGTTGTGATTCAATGAGAGCTTAAAATCAACTCGGTGGTTATCTCATCCTTGATAATCTAGAGAACACCTGGACATTAAGATGAAGTACAAAGAAGGCAAGAACAGAGAAATGAAGGCCGACTATCACAATATCAACCCTTAAAAAATTAAATAGACACACAAATAATCAATAATGAAAAGCAGTGAAATGCATTTGTAAAAACACCCAAAATTAACACGGGGGACCAGACCAGAGAGATATTTAGTGAAAGAAAAGGATGAAAAACAAGCATAAAGAAACCCAATATGTCAAATTAATTAATCAACTTTCACTTGAAAGCATCCTATCTAGACTTATTCGTCTTGCTCCTCACTCATTTCCAAAACAACCATAGTTAATTTTACAAAATCAAATTAGTCAATGGTTTGGCTCTTCCTCTATTCCAAAAATAAGGACATGAATGTTGAAGACCTAATGATCATAAGTTGACGTATCCCCTCTCTGTAATTGAATTGAGCACTTTTTGTACTTTTAACAACTGTTATCAAATTAATTTCTTTATGAACTCTATAATATCCTTAATGCCCCTCCTAAAAGAGGTCTATTAATTTGCACATCCATTTGACTTCTATTTGTTCCGTATTACTAATTTTAAAGCATTAAGTGGTGGTAACTCTTTGACTAAGTGTACATAATTTTTGTGTGATTTGAATGTAGACGTTAAATTGGAAAGTGGCTCTAAGTTATGTTTAAAATAGGCATTTAACAATTTTGTTCCCACACAGGCATCAATTTGACTAAGAGCGACATCTGTTGCCTCATCATGAAGTCTGTTGGCAATACAATGCATGTTGCTGCCAGAAACACCTAAAACAACACCATCTAGTTTCACTCCCCAACAAAATGGCTTCTTTTTAGTGATTACTTTTCTAATTGAATTAAGAATCGATGTTCTAACAGAATCAACGACCATATATGATGTGACTATGGAGGGAGAGCACGAATACTCAAGGTTCATTCCAAATGCAAAGTTAAGCAAACGGAAATCAAAGTTAAGTTTAAGTGAAACCACGAATGAATGAATGGATAAATGATAATCTAAACTCCCACTTAGATACAGAAACACCGCTAAGTTTGAGTTTAGGCCCTTAACCTCAATTAGGATATAGAAACACCACCTAATTAAAAGTTAAGACTTTACTTGGTCACCACCTTAACCGGCCTAGTTAAGGATAAGCAAGCGAAGTGTTTAAGGAAAGAAAGAAAGCAATGCTCTCAATTCTGGTTTACAATTCAATATCAAAGTATGCTTACAAAATGAACCCTCCAAGGCCTTATACACACAGCCTAAGGCAAGCAAAACCAGTAAAGGATGTTTCCTCCCTAGGAAGGAAATCTCTTTAATCATGCTTAACTAGCACCTAATGCTAATCTAGTTACAAAGCTTGATTAACTTAAGCTAATTACATTCTGATCATTACAGAAAGCAAGACAAATGATCATGTTTAGTAATAATACATTTCGTTAGCTTAATACACCAGCTTTACTAGAGAAATGAGGAGAAAAGGAGCCATAAAGGTGGAGTGCTTTTGGGCTGACCAATCCGAATGAAGGGTGTGATTTCTTCCTTTATTCTCCCATTGGTTAGCTCATTTCAAGGCTGTTTTCTTTAGCAAATGATGATGTTTCCACTTCCTTGATTCATGATTGAAACATTCAAGCAAGCAACCAGCTAGTCATACCCTTAGAAAAAGGAAAACCATGCAACTACTTAACCGGGTTCTAGAAGCTTAAAACTACCTGGTTTTCTGCCCTTCTTTCCTCCAATCAAAAGTTAGCATGATTTTAATTTCAGGCCATATGGGGATACCTTAGGGTGTGTGCAAACCCTCTCTACAAAGCAATCAAGGCTAAGACATGTATAAGTGGGAGATTTCCACTAAAATATTTTACCGTGTAGTTTTGGACCAAAACTGAAAGGCTGGACAAAATGACTTGATTTCTTCACTTCAATTAAGCATGATTGATTTTAATGCTTGGACCTAAAAGTTAACAACCAGAACCCAAAAATGCAAAAATATTGAACTTAAGCCTTAATGTAGATTAAGAAATCAAGTGAACAAAACCAGGTATTTTCTGCCTGTTTAACCCGGATGCATCACCATGGCTCTTTTCTAGAATTTAAGCCATTGCTTGGACTTTGGAGCTTGCATTAGACCTTGATAGACTCTTAGGACCTTCTTTGTTGTCTTGGCTTAAGGGGACTCCATCATCCTTCGCTTGTTGAAAAGATTTGATCCTCACATCGACAAGGTAATCATCAGCTTGGTAAGCACTCAAGTCAACCACATTGAATGTAACTGGAACTCCATAGTCACCTGGTAAATCAGCCTTATAAGCATTATCATTAAGTCTATCAAGTACCTCAAATGGACCATCAGTCTTGGCATTAATCTGTTCTTCCTTTTGGAGGGAAAAATGAGGTCTCCAGGATGAAAAACCATCTTTCTCCTATGCTTGTTAGCTTGCACTTCATAAGATGCATTAGTCTTCTCAATTTTGGCCTTAACCAACTCATGGAGCTTCTAAATCTCTTCCACTCTCGCAACTACATCCGCACTTGGCTTTTAATCTAATAGCCGTGGAGTGAGATCAAGGGGGGTTAGGGAATCAATCCCATACACCACCTTAAAAGGAGATAGACCAGTAGCCTGTTTGGAGCTTTGTTATAAGTAAATTCAGCATGTGGCAAGAGTAAATCCCAAACTTTGGCATGAGGTTTAATCAAAGCCCTTAGGAGAGTACCTAGGGTTTGATTTGTCACCTCTATTTATCCATCAGTTTGGGGATGATAGGTGGTACTATACATGAGTTTAGTACCCAGTTTCTTCCATAAATAACCCAAAAATGACTTAAAAACTTTGTATCCCTATCAGAAACAATGGACTTAGGGATACCATGTAGTCTGGTTACTTCTTTGATATGTAACTCAGCAATGTGTGCAGCATCATTGGTCTTGTTGCATGGTATAAAGTGTGCCATCTTTGAAAACTTCTCTACCACCACAAATATAGAATCCTTACCCCTTTGGGTTCTAGGTAAACCCAAAATGATGTCCATGCTTACATCTACCCAAGGTAAGGTGGGAACTAGAAGGGGTGTATATAAGCTGTGGGGTAAGGTGTGACTTTGGACAGCTTGGCACGTTCCACATTTTCTTAGGATGTCTTGAACATACTTCTCCATTTCAGGCCAGTAATAATGTTCCCTTAACGTAGTTAAGGTCTTGGATTCACCAAAATGACCAGCCAAGGAACCTCCATGCACTTCTCTAATTAGTAGCTCACGAGTGCTACACTTTCATACACATAGCCATGTACCCTTGAACAAAAACCCTTCTTGAAACAAGAAATCTCCTTTGGGGTGTTTAGAATAGGTGGAAAACAACTCTCCAAAGTCTTCATCCTTGTCATACAATGTTTTTAGATGCTCAAAACTAAGTACAAAAGCATCTAATTGGAACAAAAGTAGATAACTCTGAGATAGAGCATCAGTACCTTGATTGAGCTTTTCAGACTTATGCTTGATTGTAATGGAAAATAACTAGAGAAACTCAACCCACTTAACATGGCGTGAGTTTAACTTGTGTTGGCCTTGAATATATTTCAAAGCCTCATGGTCAGAATGTTGAATAAACTCACTTGCAATCAAATAATGACTCTAATGCTCCAAACACCTCACGATTACATGAAACTCTTTGTCATAGGTGGAATATTTTCTTCTTAAATCACATAATTTCTGACAAAATAAGGCTAAAGGTTTCCCTTCTTGAGTAATAACACCACCTATACCAACTCCAGACGCATCACAGTTAACTTCAAAGACTTTATTAAAGCACGGTAAGGAAAGAACCGGTGCTTGAGTAAGTCTTTTTTTGATCTCTTCAAAGGCAGATTGGGCTTTTAGGGGTCCAAGTGAATGATGTACCCTTAATAACCTCAGCCATGGGAGCCATAATAGTGCTGAAAGTTCAAATGAACCTCCTATAAAAGGAAGCTAATCCATGAAAAGCTCGAACATCATGAATACTCTTGGGAATAGGCCATGACCGAATAGCATAAATCTTGCTCTCATCTGCCTTAATACCATCAGCAGTGGCAATATAACCTAAGAATGTTACCTCATGAGTGAAAAAGGCACATTTCTTAAGGTTACCAAATAATATTTCACATTCCAGAACAAGCATAACTTGAGTAAGATGATCTTGATTTTCATGCTCATTCTTGGAACAAATCAAGATATCATCAAAGTAAACTACCACAAACTTGCCAATGTATGGCCTAAACACTTGATTCATTAATCTCATGAATGTACTAGGAGCATTGGAAGACCAAAGGGCATAACCAACCGTTCATAAAGCCCTCCTTTAGTCTTAAAAGCCGTCTTCCACTCGTCTCTTTCTCTAATCCGAGTCTGGTAGTAACCACTATGAAGATCAATCTTTGAAGACACTTGAGAGCCATGTCGTTCATCCAGCATATCCTCAAGTCTAGGTATAGAATACCTATTCTTGATTGTGATTTTGCTTATGGCCCTACTATCCACACACATATGCATTCCTCCATCCTTTTTAGGAACCAAAAGAGCAGGCACAGTACACGGACCCAAGGACTCATGAATCAAGCCCTTAGACATTAACTCCTCAACTTACCATTGAATCTCCATGGTTTCCTTAGGATTCATTCTGTAAGCTGGTTTATTAAGAAGGACAGAACCAGGAATGAGGTCAAGGTGGTGTTGGATATCCCTTTTAGGAGGTAGACCCGTGGATATCTCCATAGGAAACAAATGACAGAAATTTTATACGAGTGCTTTGGCTGCGGGGTGAGTGGGTAAAGGAGTTTCTGGTTTATCTTGTGTACTCAATATCCACTCCCTAAAGGCCTTGAATTCATGCTGGGAGGCCTTTAACAATGGCTCACTAAAAGTGGAAAGCAAATCAGACTGGTTTGACTTGTTTTGAGGCTTAATTTGGTGGAGCTTAGATGGAGATAAAAGAGCCAGGGTAATCTTCTTACCATCCTTAGTAAAGAAGTAAGTATTCAAGTAGCCATTATGCATAACCCTACGGTCATATAACCATGGTCTTCCCAAAAGCATATGACAAGTATCCATGGGAATTACATCACACCAAAGTTCATCTTGGTAGTTCTTTCCAATGGAGAAAGAAACAAGACACCGAGAGTTCACTTGGACACCCTTGCTTTGATTTAACTAGGGCTGGCAAAAATTCGGGTCCGAACAAATTAGGCATTCGGACAAAAGCTTCATACTCGAAACCTGTCCGGATTATAAATCAAACACATAGGCCAGACCCGGACCCGAACTCGAATGTCCGATTTTCGGACCCAGTTGTCCGAATGTCCGAATTTGTGTTATGATTTTAGGACCTTCGGACCGAAATTTTGTTTGACTGTGACCGAACCCGAACCCAATTTTCTAGTGTCCGAACCCAGTTGTCCGAAGTTGTTTTTATAAAATTTTATAAAGAATTTGGACTAAAATTACACATAAACATAGTTGTCCGATGTCCGAACCTGGTTGTCCGATTGTCCGGATTTGTCCGAACTCGAAATTGTTCAAAAATTCAGATAACCTGAACCCGACCCAGATTTAAATTCAGACATGACTGGTAGTCCGAATTTTAAATTCAGACATAAATTTGGTGATTGTCCCCGGTTTTTTCTGGGTCGGACGAATTTGTATAATCGGGTCAGACAGATTTTTGCCAGCCCTAGATTTAACAATTTAATGTTATAAGGGTGTGGATGAGTCATGGTTTGCAAGTCTAGTTTCTCAATCATGCTTAGAGAAACCACGTTTGCACAACTTCCTCCATTAATAATCACATAACAAACCTTCCCTTGAACCATACAACGGGAATGGAATATGTTCTCTCTTTGCTCGTCCTTTGCTTCCTTCTGATTGCTCAAAACTCTTCTTAACACCGACATCTCACCTTCATCAGCCTCCTCCACTACCTCCTTTTGAGTTTCCTTAAGCTCATCCTCAAAATCATCCTCCTTTTCCTCCTCTTCAAACACCTCCTTAATGGTTGTCCATTCGGCTAAGGTTATAACCTTATGGTTTGGGCAGTCCGAAGCTATATGCCCAAGTCCTTGACACTTAAAGCACCTTCTATTGCTCATGGGGCTAGGATTGGGTCTGTTTTGAGGGGTTTGGATCTTTTGTGGAGCTTGGGTTCTTTGTGGAAAGGAAGGGGATGGATTTGGGGGCTTAGAGATGGGATTCGAACTCCCCTTGTTAAAGGGTTGGTTCCGGGTAAAGGGTTTGGGATTTTGAGGCTTAGGGGGCTATCTTGATTTCTTTTGTTGCTAAACCTTGTGAATAAGCATGCAAACCTCATCAAAAGTAGTGTAAGCTTGCAAATCAACCACATTAGCATACCTAGGATCAAGGCCTCCTATGTACCTAACAATGGTTTGCTCTTCGGACTCTTGAAGATCACATTGATTACAAGTTTCTCAAACTCACATGTATACTTTTCCATATTCGGATTACCGTGAGTAAGATTATGGAGTTGAGAATAACAATCTTGGACACAGGTTGGGGGTAGAAATCGAATCTTAAGCTTGGATTTCATCTTCTCCCATGTTCTGATCTTCGACTTTCTTTCTCTAACTCGTTTGGCACACAAGTTAGTCTACTAAAGAGAGGCATATTTTCTGAGCCTTAACGACACTAACTTGACTTTCTTGTCTTCTGGAATATCCTTGTACCCAAAAACACGCTCAATTGTGCATAACCAACCTAAGAATTCTTCAGGATCAAGCTTCCCTTCAAATTCCAGGATTTTAACCTTGAAATCATTGGTGTTTGCTTGAATCCTTGGTTTTGGTCTAGCCATTCTCAAGGGTTCATCTTCACTAGATGAATCCACATTATGGCCAAAGACTTGTTCTTGTCTCCCAGGTTTATATTGAAGAGGCTCTTCATTCACTTTCTACTTTTGCTTCAAAAAGGCACCAAGCTATTTTCTTAAGTACTCATTCTGAGCCTTAGTCTCTTGATCTCATTGAGCATCTTCATTGATTTTCTTCATCAACATCTCATTTTGCCTCATGATTGCCTCAAATTTCTCATCCATATTCATATTAGAATTCATCTTGCTTTCGGGTTTGTGTTTGAACTGAAATGGGATTGTGTTGGAATTTTATGTGGGA
>JAKOGI010002976.1:37500-40000 GCA_029747015.1 Carnegiea gigantea | reverse complement strand
GCAGGCCCATACCAACGTAGAAGTTGTTGGTAACTCCTCATGCCGTCCTAACACTCGTCCTACCTCCCTCATACATATCCTTAATTAGTCGAATATACACCAGTGACACTCATTTCTTTTCCAAGCATCTCTATAACACCTCACGCTGAATTCTATCATATGCTTTTTCTAGGTCAATGAACACCATATGAAGATCTACTTTTCTATCTCTGTACAATCCCATGAGCCCTCTAAAGAGGTAAATCATCTCTGTGGTCGACCTGCCAGGCATCAAACCAAATTGGTTCTCTATTATCGAGATATCCTTCCTCAATCTTTTCTCAATCACCCTCTCCCACAACTTCATGGTATGACTCAATAACTTTATACCCCTATAATTATTACAATCCTAAATATCACCTTTGTTCTTGTACAAAGGGATAACTGTACGAAACCTCCATTCTCTTGGCATCTTAGCAGTCCTAAAAATAACATTGAAAAGCTCTGTTAGCCACTTCAATCCCTCTTTACCCAAACACTTCCACACTTCTACCGGTATCTGATCTGGCCCCTTTACCTTCCCATTTGTCATCTTTCTTAGGGACTCTTTAATCTCGTTCTTGCTGATAGGGTCACAAAAACGAGGATCAAGATGACTCTCACTACTCTCTTCTCCTAATTCGAAAATCTTCCATCATTTCACCATTTAGGAGCTTAGAAAAGTACATCTGCCATCTCTGCTTGATTTCTGCATCCTCAAATATCACGCTACCATTTTTATCTTTGATGCATCTCATGACACCCAAATCCCTTGTTCTTCTTTCCCTAGCCCTCGCTAGTTTAAAGACTTCCTTCTCACCTTCCTCGGTCTCCAGTTTTTAATATAACTTATCATAAGCCAAGCTCTTAGCTACAGCAACAGCTTTCTTGGCTACCTTTTTTGCTGCCTTATATCTACCTCTACTAATCTCTTTCTCTTCATCCGTTCCGTTGTTCGTGGAAGCAACGTATGCTTTTTTTTTTCTCCTTGACTTTCTCTTTTACCTCCTCATTCTACCACCAGACACCCTTCTTTTTGTTGCCACCTATTCTAGATGTACCAAGAATTTCTTTAGCTGACCTTCTAATACATTTTGCCATTGCCTCCCACATTGCATCTGCATCCTCTGCCTTCTTCCAAACTCCTTCATCAGAAATCCTCTCTGCTAACTTTATAGCGTTCTCCCTAGTAAGATTTCACCACTTAACTCCAGGCTCTCCAGCACTCCTTCTCTTCCATTTTGAACATTTGAGCACCACATCCAACACTAGCAATCCATGCTGGGTTCCTAAATACTCACTTAGTACCACCTTACAATTCCTACATAACCTTCTACTATCTGCCCTAATCAGAAAGTAATCAATTTGAGTGTTTATGGGACCACTCCAAAAGGTCACCAAGTGGTACTCCTTCTTCTTAAAAAAGCAGCTTGCCACCAAGAAATCATAGGCGACGGCAAAGTTCAGGACGAAAACCCCTCCACTGTTTCTCCCCCCATAACCGAAACCCCCGTGAATCGTATCATACCCGTCTACTTCGACACCAATATGGCCATTAAAGTCTCATCCTACGAAACATTTCTCACTCCGAGGTACATCCTGAATGATCATATCCAAATTCTCCCAAAATTGCTTCTTAATATCGTCCGGCAAATCTATTTGAGATGCGTAAACACCAATATATATATATATATATATATACACACACACACACACATTTGGCCTGAGTCTTTCTTTATAAGCTACACTTACTACCGATCCATATAACACACACTACATAGGATAAACTTTGCATTTTTACATTATCTTATCACACAGTATGTTTCATGTAGTGTATTTAAAACTTTTCGGTGTGTGACACACGTCACACCTTCTAAATATTGACATCTACTAATTCTAAAGCCTCTATGTGCGATTTACTTATCCCTCCCTTGTCCTCGTAACAAGAACTTTGTCATAATAACATACGTGGGTAACTAATCTGATCCCTTAGTCCATAACTAGAATGTGAAAAAGGACTTAAAAGTACATATAAGTATACATACAAATACTCGTTCCTATATATTATTACCCCAGTGACCTCCTTTCTTTTCCAAGGACATCTATAACACCTATATGAATATCATATGCTTTTTTCTATATATACCATATACTTTTCTATCTCTATACCCCTAAAGAGGTAATCATCTCTGTGTCGACCTGCCTCATCCCTTACATACATATCCCCTCTATAAATATAAATATCTATACATATAATAGAATGCATAAAGGGATAATGTATCAAACCTCCATTCTCTTGTGTGCATGTTGTGTCGCCTGTTAGCCATTATAGATATTCTACCGGTATCTGATCTGGCCCCTATTTGTCATATATATATATATATTGCTGATATCACAAAAAACGAGGATCAATATATAATTCGAAAATCTTCCCTCATTTTCATAGGAGCTATAAAAGTACATCTGATCTGCTGTTTCTGCA